>APFE030682339.1:0-10531 GCA_000404065.3 Pinus taeda
ATAATATATCGATCACATCAAATGCAATAGACCATGAAATATAAATAATGGGGAGAATACTTTTTATGGTAGTCCTTAAATAGAACTAGAATACATCAATGAGTTCTCCAAGCCTCTACCCTTGATCTCCTTCCTAACCTCTATTCTCACTAGTGTGGATGCACAAGTTTATCGTGGTCATAGCTCTAGTGGAATTTCGGCATTAGTTCCTTCTTATCCTTATGACTAGTGAAGAACTTCATTTATATAGATTTTCTCATGATTTTCCTTCATTGCATATAGACGACTTTCTTGACCATATTAAGGAGATGGTTAAGCTAGACCAAGTAAATCATTATTTTAATCAACAATAATTATTTTAATCAAATTTGTTAAATTGGACTAATTCTAAACTTATCTAGTTGAATTCCAACATTGTTTTAGGAATCAAATGTAGAGAGCGTGTTGATGACATACTATTTTGGTCCTCAATATGCCTTCTGGTTTGGTTTCCCCAACTAGGAAGGAGTTTCAATCACTCAAAATACCTTTTTTCTTGATGATTCACCAATCACAAATTGATTTTCTGACTTGGTAAAGAATGCGGTTATATTCTTGATCCTCGGGTGAATTTTTGCACTATAATGGATAATTTTGGGAAAGTCCAACATTTAGACTTAACTAATGAATAATTCCTATGAAAAAAAAAAGTTTACTCATATGCTCTTTCTCAAAACTTCCCAAAAAAATATTTATTTACATATTCAATCACTTAAATCGTAAGTCATGGCTTCACGACCATTATATTTAACCATATTTACAAATAAATATAAAATAATTATGTCTATAAAACAATTGTACGAGAGGTATCATGACATCAAATATAAGATTAGCACGTTAGTATGACATATATATATGTCATAATACAAGGTTATGTATGTTAAAAACCCATTTTTATTATTTTGCATTCAAGTGGCCAAAGAGGCCTCGCAACCTATGTACGGCTCAAATAATAAGTTAGGAAAAACGAGAATGACATAGAATTAGTTGACATGTTTATTTATTGTTTCCACATTAAGTGAGATATATATTTGGGATATATAATTATTAGTCCCTGCCCCTTCGGGCTGGCAGGAACTATAGTAATCGATTTTGGTTGGTCGCATTAGTTTGACACGCTAATTGATAAAATAATTGGAGCTTAAAGCAAAGTTTCTGGAAAGCACATATCAACCAATACAATATTTTATCCTTTTAACCAATCAACGCAATCTCCTTCTTATTTGGCCTCAAACCGAGGTATACAGGCTGAAAAGTTAGGACAAAGTTCAGAGAAGTACAAGTAGTTAGACCAACTTGACACCTTCACGAACTAATGCTATCTTTGCATTAGCATTGATTTGCTAACATTTAATGTTAGAGTATATGAATGAACTAGAAGTAGTTTATAAGTAGCTGAAGTTGCCACTTGTTGCCATCGGTTACTCCATGTTGCATGCTTGGGTGTCTGCATGTTCTGATTCGGCGATTCAATGTATGGTTTACTAGTAAATAAAAACACGTAGCCTGAGCAAATGTTCAATAGGCTAGGAAACTGAACTACGCCATAAAAACGAGGAGGGCCGAAGCAAGCGTACGCAGCCTGAGCAAATGTTCGATAGGCCAGGAAACTGAACTACGCCATAAAAACGAGGATGGCCGAAGCAATTGCAAGGGCTACCCAAACGCCTGATTTGAATTTCTTTATTCCGTCGTTCTGCAATCAGAAAATGGTATCAGCTTTATTAGCTCAAATGACTAATGGTTTGGTGAATATTTTGTTTGTTTGGATAAACTGTTCAATAATTTATTTTTCTGACTAAGCTATACAAATCTTTCGAAAAAACTACAAATAGTTATATCTAATATAATATAATAAAAATCTGGAAATTCTTGTTCGATTTAAAAATTATTAGTAATGGTGCAAAGTAAGGATAGAGATATTACTGACCGTTGAATCAGAGTCGCTTGGTGGAGAAGAAACAGCCTGAGCTGCGGACGGGGCCTCGCTTTCCGGCGACAAAACAGTGAGAATTCTACTTTGTTCCAGATGCATAAAAACAATTAAGGTATCCTAAGAAATCAGCTACGACTTTAATAATTTTAGAACCACTCATTTATTGTACAGTCTTGCTTGTGTGATTGATCTCCTGGCACAGCTTTCAGCATCATAATTATGCCAGTTCAAGTAGAGAAGTAACTTACAAAAAGGCTTGTAGCTTAAAATATTTTTGGTCTCCTCCAAAATATGTTCGAATGGGTCCACAACAAACTGTTCCAAGAACTTCTCTTGCAAATATGCCACTTTTGAATTTAGAAATTAAACACATCCTACTGCAATAATGTTCTATTGTTTCCTCAAAAATTTCTATGTAAATCTAAAATGACTTTTTAAAGTGGACAGAAGATTACATAGTATAGAAGCAAGAGAATAGAAGAATAAGTCCAAATACAAGAATATGTTAACCAGCAGCCATGTCAGGAAGGTTCCAACAAATATATCGAGGAGATGAACATATAGTAAAGTTAGTGTATCACCTCCAACCATTGTTTAAATGTAAAATTTGGGATTCGAATGAGTCCACAACAAATTGTTCCAATAACTTCTCCTGCAAATATGCCACTTTTGAATTTAGAAATTAAACACATCTAACTGCAATAATGTTCTATTGTTTCCTCCTCAAAAATTTCTATATAAATCTAAAATGACTTTTTCAAGTGGACAGAAGATTACATAGTATAGAAGCAAGAGAATACGCATAAAAACTTTGTTTCAGACGCATAAAAACTCTAACTCAAAGCATACCAAGTTATTTTCTCTGTGCCTGCCAATAGGATTTTTTTTTACAGCAGAGCGCATTCATTATAATAGCTGTATAAAGTAAAACGCAGGCCCTAACCAGTAATAACAGACACCATCAGACTCTAGCACAATAAACCCCAACTCTAACATTGTTAGGCTTTTGCTCTGCCCCTACCAACCGTTAAAATAAACTTTAAACATCCTGTTTTAGATAGAAAAATTCTCACAGCTGTTTATCAGGACATCCATTGAAAGTGCAAGCTTCTTTCATTCCTTGATAAGCTAGAAAATATGGTACCAGGTATAAAATTATGAATAACAGTATAGAATAATATTAGGAGAGTAGATATCACGAACAAAAATATCACTAATGAATTGGAGACCTGATTAACAGCCAAGCGTATTGCAGAGGAATAATTAGCGATTGCGTGTTGCAGACAGCTTAATTCTCCGCTAAGAACTCGGTCCTCGAATCCTTGGCTCCTGCGTTTTTCCTGCACCACTATCCTTAGCTGCCCGTGCTTTCTCTGCTGTAGTATCCTTAGCTGCCCGTGCTTTCTCCATAGCTGCATCTTTGGTTTCCTTAGCAAACGTGGAGGCAGGAGGTAGTGTCATGTGCAGGGGGGAAATGGTGTGGGTCATCATGCTTCAGCCTACCATAGTGGCAGATGGCTTGCATGCAATGCACGTGGCTGTCACATCTGTTTTGAATGGCAAACATTAGACACTATATTGTCATGCAATAATTGCCTACCTGAAAAACGTTTGAAAGATAAATGGGCAGGATTCATGGGGTTAGAATGTTACTACTGTTACTATAACATTATAAAGAAATAGATATTTGAAAAAAAATCAATATTCAAAGCACTTTTATAAGACGCTACAGTCGGCATGTTGGCAGGATTCCATCTGGATAAATTTTTGACAAGTTATGGTTAGCTCCCGACTCAGCATATTTGTAGTGTTTAGCTCTAGCGCATTTGTAATCATGTTCGAGCGCGAGCTGGGGGAGCCTACAGATTCAATTATGAGCGCAAGTTATTGCTCAGACACGTTACGTTCTTAACTATTTTGTTATAATTTGAAAAAATAATGTGCAATACCTATAACTCTTATACGTATAATGTGCAGTACTTTTACGCCTGAGATCAGGGAGACACTGCTTTACTCTTTGGAATTTTGCTGAGACACGTTACTTTCTAAATTATTATCTTATATTCTGATAATAATAAATACATGCAATGCCTATAACTGTATAAGCGCTCTTATGGAGTTGAATGTGAATGAATAAAACAAAAGGGTATCAAATAGGGATTAGTGAAAGAAATAAAAGCACAACACAAAATATATATTTATGAGAAATAACAAAAATTAAATTCGGGCAAGAATTAACAAAAAAAATACATGAAGAATTAAGAAAATGGCTTACATGATCGGAGAACACAAAATAGATCTCGTAATAATACACTCTCTCCCTTCATGCGGAATATGAAAGTAATCTCTATGTTACATTATTATATAATTTTTTTTAATAAATTCAATAACAAAATAAATAGATACATATTTTAAAATATATAGTATAAAATAATAAATAATAATCAAATAAAATTTAAATTTAAAAATGTTCGTCTCTAAATTTATATTTTTTTATTTATAAATCCTACAAATTATTCGTTGTTTACTCTACTGTTGAAACCATTGCTACCGATGCTGCTCTCTTATACTGGTGATGGTATGTTGGGTCACTATATAGACTTGGTGCTAATTCAACAGAAAAGGGCTATGAATATTAATCTTTTACTAAAAGGACCGGGACTGTGACTTAGTCAACTGAATCCACATCGGGATCTGCACTGAACGGATCTTATTCTCGATCATGATGCACTTTCATAGAGAGGCCCCTACTATTCACTATATCTTTCAACGTTCGCTTCCGTCCAATTCCTCATGATACTGTGTACAGTGATCTTTAGCTACTATCGTCGTTCCCTTGTGAAAAGGCATGGAGAGCAATATATAAGTGAGACACGGAAGGATCTAAAATTGACACTCGAACAGGAAAGAAAGGATGCTACAGGCTATAATCGGACCTTTGACTATTACATCTCGAACTACTGCTTGAACTTCAATCGGGTATCTAACCACTGCTTCTTCCATAAACTTATTATTACCTCAAGAGGATTCTCAAACAGCTGCACGTACAATTGCCTCCACCTCTGGGCACCTATCGCGGTAGTAACCCACCTTTAACCCATTCGCATTCGTTGCTATCACAAGTTAACATTGCAAGTCACTTGATGTTGGCAGTTTCTGTGCTTGCGGCTGCATAACCTGCAAAGGATCAGATCGAACCTGCAAAGGATCGCAGGTGGCTTAGATGGCTTTCTGGCTGCTGGTGCCTCTCGGCACCTATCGTGGTAGTAACCCATCTTTAACCCATTCGCATCCGTTGCTATCACAAGTTAACATTGCAAGTCACTTGATGTTGGCACTTTCTGTGCTTCTGGCTGCGTAACCTACAAAGGATCAGATCGAACCTGCAAAGGATCACAGGTGGCTTAGATGGCTTTCTAGCTACTGGTGGCTGGACCAGCTAGGCAGGGACTAGCTGCCATGCAGCCTGTCTTGTTTTGATGTTATTATTCATGTATATCATTCAAAATGATGTTGTTTGATTTATAAGATATATTTTTTTGATGTTATTTGATCGATTTATAAGATATATTGTTTTGATGTTATTTTATCTATTAAATATATTGCGTAAATTATTAATATTATAATCTATTTCTTTATTTCTAAAATAAATTTAAGAGGTAAGATTTATTTAAATTTAACTTTATCTACCATTTTTAAATATAATTATACTAAATCAACATTATTTACATTACAATTTCAAACACTTATAATTATTTAATATCCTATTATTTTTTAGAAATTTAAAGGTAAAATAATCCCTATTCAAAAATATCATTGGTTAATATTCAACTAAACACATTTAGAAACTTAATTTTTAAACTATTTCTTTATTGTATTATATTTTAAAATGCGTTCTTAAATCTTTTTAATAAACTTTATATTATTAAAAATACAATTATAATGATTAAATAAAAAAAATAGTTAATCAATAATTACATAGGTAATTAATTTTTTAAACTATTTCTTTATTGTATTATGTTTTAAAATGTATTCTTAAATATTTTTAATAAACTTTATATTATTAAAAATATAATTATAATGATTAAATATAAAAATAGTATTTTATAATAATAGCATGAATATTAAATAATTTATAAACTTTTAATTTGTATATTAAATACAAATATAGATAGAAAATCTCGGAGAACATATAAAAGTAGGTCTTTCCCCTACCCTATTCTCCTTATAGAAGTAGGTCTTTCCCCTATCCAAAGCCTAGTCATAGCTATGACTAGGCTTCTGTTGTACAAGCACAAGCTCAATAACATAGGAGATCATAGACTTCCCAAGCTAGCTTTAAATTCCACCCAAAACCATCTAAGGCTCAAACCGGGGTGGTATAAAGACACTGCAGCCTGGATGAACCATTGGGAGATCAACGATAACGATGCATTGCAAAACATTAATAACATTAAAAATATTGTTATTTCTAAGTTCAAAGAAAAAATGTGGTGTGAGAAAGATTTAGCAGCTAAAAGAAAATTGAGTTCTTATAAGAAGGTCATCAACCCCACCGTAGAAGATCAAAAGTATCTCTATGTTTTAGCTAGCTCAAATAAGAAAAATAATTTAGCAAAGTTTAGAATGAACTCTCATGAACTCCATAGTGAAACAGGTCGTTGGACAGTTCCTAAAACCTAGAACACCATGGACGGAAAGAATATGTCATCTCTATGATAATAGGAACATTGAGGATGAAAATCACTTCCTCTTAGAGTGCCCCGTGTACAACCACATTAGATCTCAGTTTCATAATCTTTGTCACAATACTGACCTTCCTACCCTTTTACAATGTCAAAATTACATTGAGCTTGGGAGGCTTCTCTCCAAGCTTTTTGAGCATAGAAATAAAACCTTAAATCAAACTAAATAATTTGTTTCTCTAGGTCCGATAGACCAAAGTTTGGTCTCAGTGGACATTAACCACCACCACCATCATCATCATCATCAAAAATTATTTTTAGTATTGATTTATGATGATGATGATGATTAAGGTTTATTAAGACAAATGCATCCAACTTCAAGAAAAGAAAAAGAATCTAATTGTGATTTAACAAAATATTATTTCCATGATTAAAAAAAAAAAAGCCTTCCAAGATCGTTGTAGTTGGGTTGGCTTAATAAATCAAGAAGATTGGAAGTGTGGCACATGTTAGTGAATTGAGAGAAAATGTGAGTAAGAACCAGGTTCATCTTCCACCTTTTTAGTATTGCAAATTTGACCAATTCTATTATCCCAATGAGTCTTAGAAGTATAGACCACTACCCACTTTAAAATTAAGAATTTATTTTTAATAATTGATATATATATAATATATATATATATATATATTATATATATATATATATATATATATATATATATAATAATTAATAATATTTAAATATATCATCAAATATATTTATATAAGTATAATTAATTATATTAATATGTTTTTGTTATGTTTAATAATTTGGTACATTGTTTTTTAAATAATTTTTATAGCATAATTAAATTAGTTTAGATTCATCTTAATTTGAGATTTATAAGGATTAAATTATTGAAAATACAAATTTATTTACCTTGAAAATTTTGATTCTTCTTTGCATTTAATAGATTAGGTTTAGAGATAAAATAAATCTATGTTGATTCTTAATAATATTATTTATATTTGTATAAATTTTACATCTCTATTCTTATTTTAAATTTTATTAAAATCTTAATTATATATAGAAAAATAGTACACATTTATTTATATATGTGTATGTGTGCTATAATGTAATGTTTAACATTTTCACTAAATCAAATTAGATTAATGTAATAAATAAATAGAATAAGAGGTGCTATGTAATGTAATGCAAACATTTTAATTCGATAAAAATAAAAATAAAAATAATCATGTTATAATAATAATAATAATAATAATAATAATAATAATGGCCCTTGGTATTAAGAACTCTTGGTATGGACTGATGATATTCATGTGGAATATAGCCTATTTAAAGGGGAAATTAAACCAGTCTACATCCATCTTAACTCTCGATCTACCAAGAGCAAGGAAAGATCAAATTTCTTGATATGAAAACTCTGTTAAAGTGAAAAGAGATTTGATCTTACTTGGGGCTTAATAGATCTATAGTTAAAAGAATCTAAATAAGTTTATATAATTTTCACATCCCTATACATAAATATTCTTATTTATAATAGTATGTTTATTAATTAAATTTATTAAATTTTATATATTTGTTAATTATATCTTTTCAATGAGATGATTAACAATATGAATTATTATTATTTCATGACATTTCACATAAAAAAAAAATGTTCATAGTTTTATTAATAAAAAATAATCCAATTCTCACATACCCATAAGTAAAACCTTTTATATATATATATATATATATATATATAACAATACAGTACAGTACATTAGTCCTTCAATGTATAAACCAAGGATCTACTTATTTAATTGGTAATAATACATTGACTCAGCCCCTAAACATATAAACAAACGGATTTATTATTACCGCAACACTTATTTAATTCTTGAATCTTTGCAATACATAGGCATAGATATAAGATCTATGGTAACATTTACTAAGGTTTTGTGGTGATATAAGAGTCACCTCACATTAGTTTAGTTATACCTTAAGCACATGACTCAGTTCAATCTTTAATTACATCATGCGACATTTGTTCAGTAATTAATGACATCCTTTTTGCGCGGCTTACTGCCCCTAGGGTTGAGCTTTCGCCATGGTGTCTAGCTGGGACTTCATGCACGGGTAAGAGTGCAACATCAATGGTGCCTCGGCGATTTCCAAATCAAACGATGGAGGATGTGGAAACCGGTCCTTTGGTGCATTTTCCATACACTTGTTCGGTCTCTGGTTCACTATGGAATTCTTTCTTTGGTAATGGATTCCGCTTGTATTTTTCTTCCTTCTGAAGCGTTCTTAGTGTTGGGTTGAAGTATTTTTCATGGGAACTAAGGACTTTCCTATTTTTTACACTTTACCTCTCAAGACTATCCTCGCATCTCGGTCCAGTTCTGATGTATCTTTTGTATGGGAAGGTATATACTCCCATACTCCCATTTCTATATTCTTGATTTTGGTTTATTTTTCTTAAAGTTCATCATTGAATCTAATCTGATTTCTTGGTGCTTATTTGTGAGGTTTTTCATGCCCAGGTGCTGAAGCGTTTGGAGATCTTTGCTCCTTCTGCCAAAATCCTTATTCCTCAGCAAGTCTTCACCAGGTATGCGTGAGGGGTTTTGGTTAAATACAGAATGGGGATTTCTTAGCTTCTTTTCCTATGTTAGTTGAATGCGTCAATTTTGAAATGGATTAGAGGTTCTGATACAGTGTATGTATTTTAGTTTTAAGGCTCAGAGCCATCAATTCAACCTTAGAATCTATGAGTTTTTAAGTGTAAAAGATGAAACCCTCACTTGGGGTTTTGCGCTGTATTCGTCTGTTATTCGGCTCTAAACTAAAGCTGTTTCAGTTTTTATTACATAATAATTATTTCAGACTTTGGTTCTGCTCTTTATGCATGCATTTCTCCAATTCCGTATTGAGGCACTGTAACTTTTCTATTAACTTGTAGCACATTATTTATGGTATTTACTATGGTTACTATTTAGCGGCATATCCTTTTTTTCCTTTCTGGGTTGTAAAGTTTTCTTTTTGGTTATATCCTTTAGCTAGATTTAGTTCTAGATTTAGTTCCAGCTCTGCCTTCTTGGAGCTGAGTTGGTACTGGAAAGCCCTACATACTATATTTCTTTCTCTAAGGGTTAGTGGTTTTTCTTCCTCTAGTAATGAGGCAGAACCCTGTTCCTCACCTAACTCCCAATGTTGGGTTTCTAATCAACAATTAGGGTTATAATCACATTTTCTTGCGTTCTTCCTAACTGGAAAACTATGCACCTTCCTTTACTTCATTAGTTGCTTCTATGAATTTAACAACGGATAGTTTCATTTATTTGCGGGTTCTTCATTATTATTTTTAATTTCTGTTTCTATCAATTTATCAGTAAATGATTCCGCTATTCTAAGGTTTTACTGTCTTTACGAGTTAATAACAATTAATCTTGTTATTCTATAGGTTTACTGTTTTTATGAAGTGATAGTGAGTAACTTCGTTATTCTATAGGTTTACTGTCTTTATGAATTAACAGTGAATAACTTCGTTATTCTATAGGTTTAGTTTATTTATGAATTAATAGTAAATAATTTAATTATGCAACAATTTTACTATCTTTATGAATTAATAGTAATTAACTTCGTTCTTCTATAGGTTTACACACATACTCTTCTTAATTACTAGGTCCATAATTTTCATAGTAATTAATTTAGTTAAAATAAAAGCATATCCATCATGCTAATTAGAAGATAAATCCTAACTAAATAGGTAGGGTCTCTAGATCATACTTATCTCTCTCACTTAAATTCGAGTTGAACTAGATTTTAATTCTCTGTTTATCTTGCCTCCTGATGCTGGAGCATTCAACTCAAAAAAAATCATTG
>APFE030682340.1:0-12265 GCA_000404065.3 Pinus taeda
CAAAGAAGCGAGTTCATCATCGGGTAAGAGCTTGTGCATTTGATTTAAATTGTATGCCTACCGCAACACATTTGAATGTATTACTGTTGGGATCATACAGTATGTTGTTGGGCATGGATTGGTTGTACCTTCATAGGACCAAGGTGGATTTTTATGAAAAATAAATTGAATGTGTGGATGACAATGGGGAACCAACAGTCTTACAGGGAAAGAAGAAAGCTACATCAGTTAGGATGGTGACAATTATACAAGAAAAGCGTAGTTGCAAGAAAGGTTGTGTGTTATTCATAGTGCATATTTCTAGTGACAAGGGTAAGAAAGTTGAGGATGCATATGTTTTGAGTAGGTACCTATTTCTACAATAGTTTCAAGATGTGTTTCCCGAATAGATTTCAAAGTTTCCACTTCACAGGGAAGTAAACTTTTCTATTGAGTTAGTATCAAGGGTAGCTCCAGCATCAAAGGCACCTTACAAGATGAGCACACTTGAGTTGGTAGAGTTGAAGTTAAAGTTGAAGGAAATTTTAGACAAGGGATACATTAGACCAAGTGTATCACCTTGGGGCACACTGGTATTGTTTGTAAAGAAGAAATATGGTACTCTCAGATTATGCATTGATTACAGGTAGTTGAACAAGGTGACCATCAAGAACAAGTACCCATTACCGAGGATTAATGATTTGTTTGATCAACTGAGGGAGCAACAATGTTCTCGAAGATTGATAAGAGATCCGGATATCATCGAGTATGCATAAAAGAGGAGGACATTTACAAGACAACCTTTCGGAACAAGTATGGGCATTATGAGTTTGTTGTAGTTCCATTTGGTTTGACTAATGCCCTAGCTATATTTATGTGCTTGATGAATAGTGTGTTGCATTCGTATTTGGATAAGTTTATTATTGTGTTCATTGATGACATATTGGTATATTCTAAAAATGAGGAAGAGCATGCCGAGCATTTGGCAACAGTGTTGAGGTTGTTGAGAGAGCATCAATTGTATGTTAAGCTCAACAAGTGTAGTTTATTTCAGACTGAGGTACATTATTTGGGACATGTTGTCTCCAAGGAGGGCATTGTAGTAGATCCAAAAAATATAAGGGCCATCATGGAGTGGGTAGCTCCTAGAAATGTGGATGAGGTGAGATCTTTCATGGGGTTGGCAGGTTACTACAGGAGGTTTATCAAGAACTTCTCACATATTTCTTATCCTATTGCATCATTGCAAAGGAAAGGTAATAATTTTGAATGGACAGAGGAGTGTGAGGCTAGCTTTGAGTAGCTTAAGAAATTGTTGACACATGCTCCAATGTTAAATATCGTAGATCCAAACAAAGAATTTGTAGAATGTACAGATGCTTGTAAGAGAGGACTTGGTGAAGTCCTTATGCAAGATGGACATGTGATATTCTATGAGTCATGGAAACTAAATGAACATGAGCACAACTATTCGACACATGATCTTGAGTTGGCAGCAATCATACATGCGTTAAAGATGTGGAGGCACTATCTTCTGGGCAGGAGGTTTGTACTGATGAGTGATCAGAGTGGGTTGAAATACTTGTTTAACCAACCGAATATGAATGCCAAGCAGGGTAGATGGTTGGCCACGATAAGTGAGTTTGACTTCAAGATCAGGTACATCAAGGGAAAGGGGAACATGGTCGCAGATGCTCTTAGCAGGTGGATATGGGAAAATCACTTAGCAACTATGAGCTCCTATGGGACAGACTTATAGGATAGGATCTTGCAGGCAGGTCAGCAAGATGTCAAGTATATGGATATTATGCATAGGTTGCAGTAGAGTATAGGTACAGTTACATGTGGTGGTACAGGTATAGGTACATGTGGTAGTACAGGTACATGTACAAGCGGTAGTGAGGTACAAATACATGTAGTGGTATAGGTCCAGGTAAGGATGCAGGTGCACAAGATGTGGATTATTGTCTTATAGAAGACGGGTTGGTTATATTTAGAGACAAGATATATGTGGTAGACAGTAGTAAGCTCAAGAAGGTGATCTTGAGGGAGTTTCATACGAAATCATATTCAGGTCACCAAGGCTATTAGAAGACATTGATTGCAGTAAAGAAATTTTATTATTGGTCAAATCTAGAGAAGGATGTAGCAAAGTTTGTGGCTAAGTGTTTCGATTGTCAGTATGTGAAGGCAAAGTGTAAACATCCAAGTGGAATGCTACAATCTATTTTGATTCGAGAATGGAAATGGGAGGTCATTTCCATGGACTTTATCATGGGTTTGTCGATGACAGTGAGACAACATGATTCTATCATGGTTGTTGTGGACAAGTTGACAAAGGTTGCACACTTCATTCCAATGAAGTCTACATTTTCAGCAAGCAATGTGGCACATGTATTCATTCGATATGTGGTCAGATTGCATGGAGTTCCAAAGAATATTGTGTCAGAAAAGGATGCAAAGTTCACTTCCAAGTTTTGAAAGGAGTTGTTTGCAAGTTTAGGCACAGAGTTGGCCTTAATTGTAGCTTATCATCCGCGGACAGATGGACAAACAGAGAGGGTCAACATGATATTGGAGGAGATGTTGAGGATGTACATGATGCATCAGCAACGGAAGTGGGAAGAGTACCTTCCACTGTAGAGTTCACTTACAACAATGGGTATCAAGAATCTTTGTAGATGAGTCTGTTTGAGGCATTGTATGGGTGGAGTTGCAATACTCCCATTAGTTGGAGCGATCCAGTTAACAGGGTGTTGTTTGGAAAGGACATGTTGGCAGAAATGGAACAGAGATGCAGGTTATAAAGAAGAATCTAAAGACAACACATGATAGGTAGAAGCGCTATGTAGATCAAAACATGTTGTTCAATCAGTTCCAAGTTGGGAAACATGTGTACTTGCGCATCAAACCCAAGAAGAGCACCTTGTGGATTAGATCATGTGCTAAGCTAACACCATGCTTTTGTGGATCCTTAAGTATTGTTGAGAGGATTGGGTTAGTAGCCTATCAACTTGCACTACCTCCGATAGTGAAAGTACATGATGGTTTCCATGTGTCATTGCTTAAGAAGTATGTTGAAGATGTTGATCATTTGATTGACTGGTATGTATTACAGGTGGAACTAGATGGAGAATTCAAGTTAGAGCCTTAGTGTATATTGTTGAAAAAGGTGCTCATGCTCCAAAACTGAGCAATCAAGCAAGTTAAAGTGCAGTGGAATTACTTTGGGCCCGATGAAGCTACATGGGAGATGGCAGATTAGATGTGGGCTATGTATCCTTCATTATTTTCTGGTTGAGGCAAAGTAGTTTTTGTATGGTGTTTTGATATATATCTTTGGTATATGTTTTGGTACATGTTTGATGATGTTGTGGTATATGTACATATGTATATGGATGTAAATACCACCATGAGTTATGTTATAAAGCTCCAATAAGAGGTATGGGTGTCATGTCATTATTTTTTCATGTTGGTTTTCTTTTCAGCAGGGTGATCATTACAAATACTGCATTGAGCTATGTTATAAAGCTCCGTAGGCAGAATGTTTTCTTTTCAACAGTTCTAGTGAGGTATAGGTGTGGTTGAACATCGAGGACGGTGTCCCCTAAGGGGGAGGGTTCTGTAACAACCCTGGTGAAAACTTCATGTAATAAAAGTTAATAAAGGAAAAATAATAACTACGGTTGATGGGGCACTTATTCCAAGCTAAATGTTGGGCAAGACATCCTAGTGTGGGTGATCATTCAACTTATTATGGCTAAGGAAATTAACAAAGGTAATGGCTAAGGATTTGGAAAGGCAAAATGGAATTTTTGGCACAATTATTTATGAAAATAATGGAAATTAAGAGAAAAGGAAGGTGAAAAGCCACAGGTTGCATGTGAGGAGGAAAATGAAGAAAATAGAGGCCTAATTGATAAAAAGGCTTCTGAGGATCAGTTTTTAACCTTTTGTCAGTTCAATTTTGGAGATCTCTCATTATTCTCTCTCTCTATCACTCTTGGATAATTAGAGTTTTCTTGGAGCACTTTGGCATTGGATCAAGAAAGGCAAAGAAGACAAGAGGAAGCAGACATCAAGCAAGGAAGAGTATGATCAAGCAACTACAATAGTCTTGACTCCTCAACTTGTCTTGATAATGAACCACACTAGTTGGTTCGAAACGCGTCGACAAAGGTCTTTCTACATGTGAATTACGTCGAAGTTCTTCTTATAACTATTATGGATCACAGAAGCCTCAATTATACAATATTCTTCTTTGCAAGTATTAATTTGCATGTGTATTTTCCTTGCTAGATTTGGCATTCATGGTATTGCATGTGGTTCTTTTGTTGTTATGGAATGGGTTTTTCCAGGGGCGACAATGTTTTTAGCCTAGTCTTGCCATTTTTGGATAGCTATGGTGTGATGGGTTCTCATGCTCTGGTTGAGTTGGATTGCCGGATGGATTCAAAACTGAGTGAGGTGGATCTCTGAATGATAAAACACATGGCCTAGTGATCCCTGAACTAGACTGTGGATCACGGTAAAGCCACTAGCCTAGTGACACCTGAGCCAGACTGTGGGTTGCGGTAAAGCCAGGATTGTGTTGCCTCGGTGGGCCTAGGAATCCTTTCCGGTGAATGGAGGGCTATATGGTAAAGCCTAGAGGTGTTTGCCCTTGATTAGGCCTAGGAATCCTTGTCAGTGAATGGAAAAAAAAAATATGGTAAAGCCTAGAGGATGGTGTCTCGGTTTAGGGCCTACTGTAGGGAAAATTTTAAGGATGAAAATTTATCTTAAAGTTTGGAAACCATGGCGAATCTCACTGGTCGATAATATGAAATCTATAAAAAAAATTGATGATATTTTTGTAAAAATATTCAAATTCGTAATAATTTTATATAGTCTCTATATACAATTTTGGCCATTTTTAAGGTAAATTATTTTTATACTATAAAATTTGGGCGAATCATTTTTAGGAAAAATGGAAATTAGTGAATCTTTTTTTTTTGGAAAAAGCATGGAAAATTAACCCACTTGTGAATATTAGCCCCTAAAATTTTCCATGGTCTAGTGATCCCTAGATCAAGCTGTGGATTGCGGTAGATCTTGAGAGACTAGGAGACAGAAAAATTTCTCATGGTGTAGGTGGAGAAATTCAATGGCATCCATGCTTGTTTTGGCCTAGTAAACTAGTGGAGATCATGGTAAAGCATGTTATTACATGTTCATTGTTTTGGCCTAGTGCTCTGGGATGGATTACAGTAAAGCCTGGTTTTTGTTGATGAGGGTGAAGTGGTTTATCCTCGGGATGCCCTAGTTGGTTCTTTTGGTTTGAGTCCCACATTCATGCTTAGAATATGGCACGAGGGTGAATGACTAAAGAGAGATTTGGCTCAGCCATTCTACGGTCGAGTGGAACATGGTAGTCCCATCCCAGGTTTGCATTTTGCATCATCAATATGAGGTTATTTCTCCTTCTATTTCTATGAGTATTATACTAGTTTATATGTGAATAATATGATTGTGATTTCATTGGTATTTCTGTTGCTATTATGTGGTTACGTATGTATTTTATGACAGTGGCTATGTATGGATCTCATCATGTTTTTACTTGTAAATGAATGAACAATGTATCTATGACCTAATAGATGATAATGTAGCAAATGATATGAGGGAACAATGGTCCTTAGTGATTCTTAGATAAGTTTGAGATCCATGTGCTTAAATAGGTTGTTTACACCTGTAGATTACATATTTGTGATATGTTTGACGAAATGCTTTCCATGGCTAGTAGGGGTCCAGTTAAGGGCTTGTTCAAGTATTTAATTTTGCATCATTGTTTCCCTGTTATCTTTTTGTTCTAAAGGTGTCATTCAATTCTGGGAAGTGACCTGGGCTATGGGCCTGAAAAAGTGGCTCAAATCCCGGGGACGTTGGCACAACACTGAGAAAAATAGTCTCTGGATGTTGGCATGCCTTGTCATGGGAGCGTATAGAGCCTCATGGACATTGTCAGACCCATATTATGGAAGCATCTAGAGGTAAAGTGGCCTAAAATCTCAGTGGGACCCAAGGGTTTATTGACAAAAAGGTTGGGATGGTTCCTGAGGGTCCTAATGTTGATGTGGAAGGTTTGTATGGTGTATTTCGATCGATTCCACTTCCTTAAGATCACCGAGGAGTTTGAATCCAATTATAGTATCCTCTCGTCACATGTTTACCTCAGTTGGTCGGTTACTTGGGTAGATGTGGGAGGAGGGTGTTACAGAATCAATCTAGGCAAAAAAAAAAAACAACGACAACAACATTTTATATAGAAACTAAATTAAAATAAAATCAACGAATAAATTTTATATAAAAACTATATAAAAATATTATTAAATTAAATATTTTTACAAATCATATTTACAAAATTATTACAAATTTGAATAATTTTGCAAACATATTGACAAACATTTTATAGAATGTTTTTTTTGTTTAAACCATCACTAAATAAAGAATTATGTCCACTCTAAAAAAATGTGATACAAAATAGCACATCTAAATAGTTAATATATAATATGCATATCTAATTTTTTTACAATATATTGACCAATATTTTATATCTTACATATTACAAACTAGTGAAATTGGCTAAAATTACTAAACTTTAACATAAAATTTTATCTTTAAGATTCTGTAGCATGATGCCATCCATACTCACACCCCGTTGTTGCCCGTCTAAACATTCACCAGCCTGCCAAACCCATCACCCGATCTGTTTTCCATCTACCATCCAACGCATGAAGTTAATTCCACATGCCATCCCTTTGAGGAGCCTGGAGCCATGGCGCTCTTTGCCTCCCAACAATGCATGTTGTAGGCTAGTTGTGCCCCTCTGGAAAGCTGGAGAAATACAGGTGAAACTCTTTGGAGCAACTGGAGCAGCACGATTATCGTTCACCAGTATCATTTAATCTGGCCTCAAGAGCTGAAGAAATGTGGGCATGACTCCCTGGACCAATTAGAGAAGCATACAGAATTATAGTTCACCATTATCTCTTAATTTGTCCTGCAACACAGGGAGTATCCAAGCATTGCCAATTACAATCTCTTTTTTTTGTATTCGAATAGATTATCAGGTAAAGTGCCCGAATCCTTGGGAAATTGTCCTACGCTGCATTTGGGTATAGGTCATAACTTTCCTTATGGCATTATCCCTTTTAGGTTTATTGCACACATTTTCACCTACTTTTAAACCTCTCTATCTCAGATTTTGAATGGCCCTACTTTCAGCATTGCCGGAATCAAGAAAAATCCACTTTTGTTTCCATTGTATATTCATAAAAAAAAAAAAAAATGCAAAGAATAATATAAATATTTTCTAATTTAATAGAATGAAGAATCAAGGGCATTCAAATTTGAATAATTTTCCGAATGGAACTTTTATAGGATTAATACCTCTGTTCAACGTTTGGGTTGGACACTCCACCCATCACCAGTGACTAGAGAATTCTCTAGTCAGTGATGATTGGTGGAGTGTCCAACCCAAACGTTGAACAGGGTATTAATCCTATACACAATTCTCTAGTCACTAATGACAGGTGGAGTGTCCACCCCAAATGTTGGACAAGATATTAATCATATACATAGTTCTCTAGTCACTGATGATGGGTGGAGAGTCCACCCCAAATGTTAGACAATATATTAATCCTATAGATAGTTCCATCCAAAAAATTTCTTCAAAATTTTTCTAATTTTCTTTTGAGCTTTACTTTTATTCTTTAGTATTATTTCCTAACTATTTCATTATTTTAATTTTTTAATTTTGACTTTATTATTTTTTCTAATGTTCATTTTTATTATAATATTTTTTAATTTTTTGTTGGGATTAATCATGCATCTCTACTATTTATTAGTTCTATGATTCAACGATCGATCTAATGTATTTGGTATATTTTTTTATGTGTTTAAAATTGAATGTTTAAAAATTAAAAAATAAAATAAAAAAATCAAAAAATCAAAAGAAATCTTTTATAAAATTGAGAACTTGTTATGATGACTTATCAATACCACATGCCAAAAACTCATAACCATTCAAATGCAAAAAATTTATACATATTTATTTTAATTTAATTTTATAATAT
This sequence comes from Pinus taeda, assembly GCA_000404065.3. Lineage (NCBI taxonomy): Eukaryota > Viridiplantae > Streptophyta > Pinopsida > Pinales > Pinaceae > Pinus > Pinus taeda. The sequence goes on from APFE030682340.1 coordinate 8,094, forward strand.
TTAATATTTTATTTTATTTTAACTTAGTTTTATGATATTTTTTAAATTAAAACTTAATATTTACAATATAACAAGATTCTTAATCATGAATATTTATCCCCATTTTACCATGGTAATCGTTAACTTGTAAATAGACTCTATTATAATACCATGAACTAGTACCATGGTTTATTAATACCACTTGTCATGTCAAATCTAACACCATTTGCGTCACTGGAAATAGATTATTTCCCTTCTCCCTTTCTCCTTTTCATAGAAACTAGGAGAAAAACTGTAAGCAGTAGCCTTGAACAGTCTTCCTGTGTGTAATTTTGGGAGCACGTAGAATTATTGATAGTTTATGACCTAGCATGCAAAGATGAGATCATATTTGAAAAGAAAAGATCACCATTCTTCATGGTTTTTCTTCCTCATGTATGGTGCGAAAAACTATAGATTGCTATAACTTTATATCATGTATTTTGTAGCAGCAAGGTAGAATGCATTGGGCATGATTATAATGACATGCTATAGATTTAGCTATGCGATAGAAAGCTTTAGTCTCAACAATTGTTTTGACCATGAATGTTGAGACCAAAGTTTTCTTCAAGTTTTGATCATGCATTTATGATGTTTATTTACAATATTGCAGTCGGACTTCTACTGAATACGCATGTCAAATTTACAGGGTAAAGTAGGGGAGAGATGTCTAATGTTGTGCAGGGACCAGTAATTGATATAGTACTGGTCCCACGAAACCACCAGAAATTGAGAGATATGCAACCAACATTTAAACAAAAATAAATAGCATTAAGTGCAAATATGTGTTGTCCAAAATTTCCCAAAACATTGATTGGGCCCACAACTGTCCTTAAATAGTATCTTAATACTTAAGAGTACAAATCATATTGACCCAACTAGAAAACAAATAAAACCATAAATCCTTCCAAAATGGTCTATTCCAAAAGTACAATGTAGTAGTCACTTCAACCCCAACTCATCAGAACTGAAGCTATGTATCTCAAATAAATATTCATACCTGCACATAATAAAATTGAATGTATGCCAGCCATAATTGTCGTGTTGTTCAACACTTAAACCCACTGTGTTCAATAAATGACACCCAACCCAATAACTTCAATAAATGACACCCAACCCATTCTATTTCCCATTAAAACATATCAAAGCACATGGATCAACAAAAACAAATTCTCAGCCTTTGGATCACATCCAAATCAATCTAGACCACACATTCAAAATGAAGCCATTGCAATCCATATCCATCCTTGCCACCAATTAAATGCAAGTGCAAAAAACTATAAAAGAAGTTCAACCACTGTTGAAGTTGCATGTCTAACATTCAAACTATTCACGAGTCCTGGAGACAAACCATCACAGAACATTTGACATTATATTCAGATTAGTTATTTCAATTACAACACATTTTTCTTACAGTTTCATTTTCATTTCTCATGGTTTTTATTTCAATTCTTACAGTTTCATTTTCATCAAAATATATATTTTTTCTATTTTTCTATATTCTGAATAATTTTAAAGTTGATTGGAAATTATGGAACAACCATAATGAAGAGTATTGGCTAGTATGGCTAGCTACACATGAAAAAGAACAGAACTCGTGGAGACAAAATTTAAATTGAACCAGCAACTACATATTATAATCCTCAAACCACAGACATTCATTTCTTCTTTTATTGAAAATAAGAATTTCATTAAACTTTTTCTTGATAAAAAATAATTCCAAAAATCAACATGTGATAGACAATCCAGATCAACAACTTAACCGGAAAAGGAACCAGGTGACACTTTTCATAGTTTAAATTCCTCCTAGAGCTTCCTTCATGTTTGAAGAGTGTTAGCTATAAGAATAACAACAATAATGACATTAGGTCTCTAAGTTGTGAAAGAACCCAAATGAGAATTCAAGGATAGCCCCAAAGAAAACAAGCAAGGCAGAAGTTTATGAGGCATTATAGTCAACAATAAGTAGAGGGGTTTGCTCATATTATGAGAAGAAGGTGGCGTTGGCATTATGGTACATGTGTTGTCCGTGATGGAAACTCACATATATGATAACCAAATGTATCCACAAGTCAGTTCAGAAATGATAAAGTGATGTATGAAGACAACTCACATTGTAACAAGTCAATTCAGAGGTAACTGAGTAATGGCACAGAAGAACAGGATGATGGGACAAAGGATTACATATCAAAATCAATAAATGTTGGCATTGTGATACAAGTATGATACAAGTATTGTCCTTGATGGAAACTCTCTCAGATGAAAGATCACAGTATAGCAGGTAAACAGCAAGAATGAAGAAAGAAAGGTATACGCAGGTTCACTATATACCAAGTCGTGTATACACGCAGGTTCACTATATAAAAAGTCACATATACACGCAAGTTCACTATACACAAGGTCGCATATACGAAAAGGTATACGCAGGTTCATTGTATACCAAGTCACGTATACACGCAGGTTCACTATATACAAATGCATGTATAACATACACACGCACTTTCATAGAAGGAAAGGCGCGTACATGTTGGAAAACTAAGTTTTGGTCTGTGGTATTCAGACCATGGTATTTGGTATTGGTCCATCGTATTTGGTCCGAGGTATTGACCCCAGGTATTGGGTCCAAGGTATCGGTCCTACGTGGTTTTGGACGATGGTATTGAGAGAGGCCTAAACCTATATAAGGAGAAGAAGATCATTAGGCCAAAGTGCAAGTGTGCAAGTGATGAATATCTGCTGAAGTGTGAGATCTAGTATGCAGGTTATGGGTATGTGATGCTTTGCTAAGGATGCACCTATGTGGTGAATGAAGGTTGATGGACCAGGATCATGAATAGTTCAGATCTGAATATTGACGCATGTCTTATCCTTTATATCTGATGATCTAGGTATATCTGAAGTAGAAAATTGCAGCAAAGGTATAAGTAGTTATTTTCAGATCTGTACGTTGGTTCCCTTTGGTGAAAGAGCGTATACATGCTGGTTCGACACAACAAAGTAGCGTATACATTATGAGATTTGATATTTGAGGTTGTTGTTGGTTCTAGTGGTTGTTGCAGAGTTTTGATTTCTGCTCTGTGTTCTGGTGATTGTGTTTTGACGACAGGGGTTCAGTGATTCATGTTGAAAAGTGTGCAACAAGAAATGCTTGTTGAGAATGCAACAAGATGATGGAGCTTAGTGGAAAGGAGACGCCTTCACTAAGTGGTCCCGCAGGCAAGTTTTAGCGCAAAGTCTATTTTTAGACATATGGATCATGGTCTATGAGTTGTAGGATGTTGTTTATGGATGATTGGTCATGTTGGGAAAAATAGATGAACTTCTACTTTTTGGATCACAGCGGTGTGATTAGAGTCTATTTTTAGATTGTCAGGTAAAAATAGACACACTCAAATATTATTAGCCCTTAGTAATATTTGGACTCTAAACTTTATCTTATTCTCTTGGAGCACTTCAGTTGGAGCTACAGATGTGGCACATGCAACTGTCTGAAGGAATCACGTGGTTACCTATGGGTTGACTGAGCTATTGCATGCAGGACTTCAGTTAGAACTCAAGTGGTTGAAATCTGTGGAGTTAGATGAGCAGTTAATGGAGTTGTGTTCAGTTTGACTTAGTTGAACTAGTTGTATTTATTCTAACTGGCCAATAGACTAAGTGATGAGTTGTGTGGATTAGTTATTAATTAATTCACTAATTATTAACTCATAATGCAACTGAAGAATACATCAGTTAACTCACTGCATGGACAGTTCAGTGGAGACAAGTGTTAGAGGTAAGTGAAAGGGTGAGTTGTGACTATCAGTTGTGCATGAGATCTTGCACAATCAATGGATTGAGTATTCCCATGAGAATTGCGCAATAGATGCCCAGTGATATAGCCTGTGCTCATGTGATTTCCAGTGTGAGTGATTTTCCAAGGTAAATAGAACTTGGAACGAGTTTGGATTCATTCATTCTCATGCAGGTATTGTGCAGTGGAGGCAGGCAAGTAGCGGAGGCGATTTGGAGATCAGATCTAAGCTGTATTGCGTGTAACAAGTGGAGATAGTGTTGGATACTTGTGAAGAGTATTGTACTATGTATTGTTACATGTTCTCAATCAATATAATATACAGATAGTTGGGGTTTTTAGCAAGATGCTTTCCCCGGGA
>APFE030682342.1:0-11990 GCA_000404065.3 Pinus taeda
GGGGCACACCTATGTGGTGAAGATATTGCGATATGGCGACGCGAGATGGCTCACTAGGATCTGCAGAGTGTTAAGGAAATTGGCAAGGGTCTATTGTGAACGGAAGGAGTGAGTATGTGCCTTAGAAGAGCGCTTGAGGCCTCGGAAGGGGTCTGATAACCTAAGAAGGGATTTTATACTTTGGAGGGGTCTATTGCATTAGAAGATGGTTTGAAGAGGCAGCATGAGGGTTCTTGCCAAGTTTCACACAAACTAAGCAATTCCCGGGGGTACTTATGGTTATTTTTCAACCAGGGGGAGGCATATTTACATAGGGGATCATTTACATAGTTTTAGTAGGGGGATGGGGAAAATATAGGGAGTTAAATAATAATGTCAGTAGTTAATATGGAGATGGTAAGAAAGCACTAAGTTTCAAAAATCTTAGGCGTGAAAAGGGGAGATAGAACCTTATAGAGAGAGTATGGATCCTTCCTTGAGTGAAGCAGATCTTCACCTAGGCTAAGTGACATGAAAATGATGAAACTAAGAGATATCAAGCAGATCTTGACCTCTTTTTAGGGAAATTAGTTAATGATTTGGGGGAGATGGAGAAAGGAAGTTAGTTATGCATGTTTTGAGCTCTTTCATATAAAACTGCGAGGTGATTGTGTCTTGAGTAGGGATGACACCCTAAAAACATGGAACTGATCAGCAATCAAGATTCTGCAACCTCAAAACTACCTACCCAGCCTACTTACCTAACATTTTTTCTTCTTTTGGTTTGGTTGCACTTAGAATTGCAGACCCATCATTTCAATTTTTTCTTTTTTATACCTTCCTATCTACAAACTACCCTTTTTTCTTCCAAGGGCCCAGATTAAGCAGTTGGGCTTCTTTGATTCTCTACCTATCTAAGAATCTGCCAAGATTAAGCTGTTTGGACAAATTTTCATCCTCTATATTCTAAAACAAGAAATTGAAACCTAGGGAGACCAAGATTAAGCTGTTTGGACCTCCCTTTAGCTGAAAATTCTACAAAACTGGAGTGACTCTTCAAAATTGGAAAGGAGTTAGATGAACTCTGAGTAGCCTTCTTTGCTTAGTGACTGTTCAGCAAATATGGAGCATTATAGCATGCAAAGTATGACATATTTGGTCTGTACAAATGTCAATCATGAAATATGAGTAACCTGCTGCAGCAGGAGGCTAACAGTTAGTATTACAATTTACAAAGTTTTGTCTTATTATTTCCTAGTTTATTGTTGTAATCTTGTGTCAGCAATACTTTGCTCCACCCATTAGATTTCTACTGACTAGTTTTATTGTTGAAGTGTCACTACTTCTTAAAGATAACTAGACGAAACAATACAACTACAAAAGTGAAGCACAAAACATTCTTAATAGGAATTTCTAACTCCAATGTGTTTCATTATGTTTAATAAAATCAAAATTGCAATGTACCTTAAGCATGGGAATTCAAAATATTGGGATAGAAATGTGTTTGCCTATTTACGTTTATTACTTTAGCTGAAGATAATATTTCATGAAAAAAGTTGTACACTGAGAACATAGTAGGTACAAAATTTATTTTATGGTGACGTTTTATTTGCTTTGTTTATATAGGTCATTTGGCCACATAGTGGTCACTATTTCCCAACTCAAGAAAAATTGCTCGAGTTTCTTGCTTTTATGGGGAAAAATGGCATTAACAATATTGCTGATGTTGAGGTATATATCATATAAATATTTTATAGTCTACATTAGTTTATATTCCAGTATTGACTTTCATGTCTTATACTTTGCATTGTATCGCTTCTTTCAGGAAAGAAACTGAATATTGATGGTATGAAGCAGGAATTGAAGAAAGAGGAGAACAATAACACTAGAGTGACAAAATGCAAATTAATGAGAAATAGAAGAGAATTGGTCTAGTGGTACCCATAAAGCCAATATCTCGCATAAGACACACATAAAGACTAATGGTCAAATATTCAGAGTTGATGAATTCACCTGCAATGCCTTGGCAACATAATGATAATGTTTTGAAGTGATGAAACAATATTTCATGTGTAAATTCTACTCCAACCAATATTAAGTTGGAGAATCATATTGTAATACTTGACATTTTATATAATATAATTTATTTGGTTAGAATTATTTATAGTTGCACTTGATATTACTTAGTATCGTAATTAACATATGTAACTTTGTGTTTTTATATTATATGAACATGTAAATTGTATGCCATTTTTTTAAATTAGTTGCAAAATCATACTAATTAATTTTTGCTGATTAATAATGAAGACATAAAATCAATATAAAACTACTAAATTAGTAGTTTATGTTTATTAATGATGAACACATAAAATGAATATACGACTAGATTATTTTCTTATAATGATTGTTAATGAAAATAATGAAATGAATATAAACTACTATAGTAATTTATATAATGAATATGATACTACCAAAAAATATAAATGACGAATGAAAATGATAAATTTGTGATTACAAATGATGAATAAATTTTTCATATATACAACTATTAGTAGCTAATTTACAGTATCTTATAACATGACTAAAATTTAGTCATATATCTTTAGTCATTAATTGGTTTCAAACGATGACTAAAATTTGCATATAGATAACTATTAGTATCTAATTTACATTGTCTTATAACACAACCAACATTTTGGTCATATTTATTTGGTCATTAATTGGTTTTCTCGGGTGATCTTTTAGTAATATGTTTGTTGTATATTTGATCATTAATTGTGACAATTAATGACCAAATCAATGACTAAATTAATGACCACATAATGACTAAATAAATGACCAAATTAATGACTAAATTAATGACTAAATTATGACTAAATATACTACTAGACAATAAAATAGAGACAACCAATTAATGACTAAGATAAAAACGACTAAAAGTTAGTCACTTTATAAGATACTGTAAATTAGCTACTATTGGTCATCGACCAAAAAATAGTCATTTATATGCAAATTTTAGTCGTTTTTTAGTAATTAGTCATTTTCTACTAGTGACCTCTACATGGATCAATGTCTTTGCATCAAGTAAACAACTCTACATTAGATCAATGATAATTCTACTCTAGCTAACCACAAATCATGATGGCCACCATCAACAGGATGACATCAATTATAACACAAATAGTGCTAATTCCATGTACACGTCAATGACAACATTCTTCCACGTTGGCATTGATGTCAATATAAACCTGATCTCCATAACTCTGAGGATGATCTCGAAACTGTCTCCATACTATCTCCATTTTCTCTCCCCCTTTGACATCAGTGGAAAAGGAAACTATCAACACTGAAAAACAATACCAACAATGTTAGGGGGTGAGAGAAGTACTCCCCTTGAAATACTCAACACCATGCTGATTACAAACTGAAAATACCCCCACTTAACATGTAATGACGCTGCAATAATATTCTCCATACTATTATACATCAACATTAATTGTTGCAAATACCTTCTAGAAGAAAGAAATAGGCCAACATCCACACCAAGACACCAAACACCTCATGGAAAAATGATACATAATTAAGTTAAATGAATAATACATGAGATACAGGACTTAAACGTAATAATACATGGTTCTAGCAACAATTCTAATAGCCCATACATATATGTCAACTCTCAAGACTCTATTGAATGTAATCTATACACTGAGATGACTCCATGGATAAAGCATTTCTCTCACTCATGGCCCAATTATAGACTATGAATCCACAATAATAAATGAGCATATATGGTTTAAATACGACTCAATTTCACTATATATCTATTCATGGTTAACTATAGGACCACTCCATCATTAGCCAAAAGATAAAAACAATGAAAATATGAGGCTAAAATTTGCACTTAACATTTCATACATGTATGATTCAAATTTTCACTACGATGGATGCCAAAAAAAATATTTTCACTCCTATGCATGACCAACACTAGATAAATTCAACCAATGACAATGATGAACATAAATTATTACATGCAGGCCTGATTCACAACTTCCATCTCGTGACAACAAAGAGATAAATCTACTATGAAAAAATGAGGGAAAATATAAGTAAAACTTCCCTATCTCCCTTTGAGCTCACTATACCATGAATGGACATGTTTATACTAGATACTTGAATGTGCAAGTATGCTCATGATCAAACATGTGGTTGTTGATACAACTTGTACACATATCCATTATGCTTCCATATTGCTACTCATCATGCTACCTCATACTGTGAAACTCTCCCATGAGCTCCCCTTGAGGCTATAAAGGCCTCTCATGTATTTTTTTAGTCTAAGTGATCTATCATGCAATAAGAGATTACAATAGTGGTTATCTATCCTACGTAGAATTTAAAGAGGAAGAGTTTTTCTTCAATATATTATTTCTGCTCACTCTTCCCTTCAACACATATACATCATCTAGTGTCTTGACTCCTTTGGTAATCATTCTCTTTGACCCTTATTTTTGGATGAAACAACATTTAGATTTAAAAAGAACTTCCTTGTTTCCATTAAACATCTAGCTCACACTAAGATATTGTTCTTTAGACCTTCATTGAGCCATACATCATTTTCATTGGTATTATTTTCACCAAGGTTGGACTTTCATCTCCCCAACACTCTTGTTGGTTCATTAACTTAAAAGACAACATAACCACTCTTGTTTTTCACTAGAAAGATAAATTTGCTCCTATTTCCACACATATGATGGGAAAATCCACTATCAATGTACCACCTATCATCATCATCAGGTGAGAAAAAGGAAATACCACATTTTCCTAGCTACTCCTTTTTCTTCCACACAGTCCTTCACTACTTATTTGTTTGAGAACTCTCCTTTATCTTCTCCCTTTAACTCTATGACATGAAAAATTTAGAAAATTTACAATATTTGGCAATGTGCCCAAAATTTTAGCACACATAACACTCCACATGACAAAGATATGAGGCCAAGGGATCTAATCTTATGTTGCTCATGTTGGATCTCCATCTCCTTGTTCTAGATCTGCAATCAATGGACTTATAGAAAAATTGGTGACAAGAATAATAATAACCATTGAATGAACTTACATACCTGAAGGCAAGACCTATTCTTGGCTATTCAAGCTTCTACATAGACGTGTGTAGTCTACTTCTACAAGTAGCTTCCACATGACCAAAATTGTGATAGATGAAACACTCTATCTCATTCATTAAGGGGGCAAAGAATTTTTGACTTGTCCTCTTAATTTTTCCACTATCAACTCTAGGAGAAAATGATATTCTGGATGTAAATGCTCCAATAAATTCTCTTCTAATTTTGATGGTGGATATGTTTTATCTTTCCTTTCTAATTGTTATGGTTGGTCCCATTCTCTATTTTAGGCTTCTTTGGTTCTTCATTGTTGTTTTTTCTTGGTCATGAGCTAGACTCTCCAAAGCCAAGACTGGATCTGATCATAGGATATCTCTGGCTCTAACGCATACTATCCAAGAGAATGGTACTCTTATCTTGTTTCAGCTAATCATTGTTCTTCCCTAATTGTTTTCTCATGGAGAGCACTTCACCTTCCAAGTCTACAATTCTTTCTTATTTTCTTAATTGGTCAATACATCCTCTATTCTTTTGGCTTCCTGCAATTGAATGTTTAGGCTAAGGATATCCTCTCTAAGTGCATTCTCATTTTCATCGAAGAAATTGCAAGAGTTATTTAGGATCCCTACATGAAGTGGTTAGCATACTCACCTCAATAGATAATTTCTCAATTACTACCATTTATGATTCATATTCTCCCTTAGGGAGCATGTAATATTTCTTTTCTTTACTATGAAAATCATCAGATCTATTTAAATCATAACTCACAATTAAATCATCGATATTTTTACCTTCATACACTCCATCCATACTCTCACTCGATCAATCTTCACACAAGTATATGCTAAATTATCTTGTTGACTATGTGGGGCTTGACCTAGGTTTAGTAGTGAGTTTAGCCAAGGAAATCCTGGTACTATTGGCCCTTTCAGCAATAGTCGATGGAACGCGGACTAAGGTCTCACTCAAAGTAGCATGGGAAGGTGTCAGAACTAGGTTTCTACACCCTAGGGATGTCTTGATGAAGGTTTTGGAGGTTCGTGGTTCGAACCTGCACACTTGCGCTATTCCGCGCAGCTGTCTATCCTTCGCGACCGGTGCCACGACCTCCACATACCTCTGTAAGGGCATGAAGAAAGTACTACCACGGTCTCTATTCTTACTGTACTATTATATTAGTGCTTAACTTAACTTGTGAGGGCCCAATATTCTTCTTACTTTATTCAACATTCAGGTAAGTGTGCGTAATCATAAACAATACAAATGCATAACAATAAATAGAAACATAGATGCAAAATATTCTGAATCATACTTATCTTTATTAGTATTCTCTTTCATGTACAATTCCACTTATAGACCCAACTCTACCTTGCACACTCAGCTGCAGGGGTCTGCGCACTCATCTGCGGACTCTGTCAGGCCTCTGCGCACTCAACTGTAGAGCCTCTTCCTACTACTATGACCCACTACACATCAGATCCACTTCTCACCTCTAACTAGGCCTTCACATCTATCTATTACTTTTCAAAAACTTCAAAAGCTAAGACTTTACACTTAGAGCCTCACTCTATTTATACAATCCCACGGTTCATGGACCATGGGTAGGCCGACACACTTTACATTAAATTACATTATCTTAGGGTGGACAACCCTAGAATCTCGCACTCTGCACTCACATTTTATTGGATTTGTATTTTACACTTGACCAAACTTTGGGATTTAAGCCCCAAAAACATGCTATGGGGGGATCGGCTGCCCAACAAGCCCCCAACACAATCATCATGACTCGTCCTGAGTCACTCTGCTAGTGCGGTGATCTTTGCATGAAGTTCATCCAACTGTGCCTGTGCAGCATAAAGGTCCGCAATGCACCATGTTGTCATCGTCTGAATCTGCTCCATTTCTGCTTCTGAATCATTTGCATCTGACTTGATTCTCTACTTTGATGTCATCTTTTAGTACTTGTGTTTATAGTCCCGCACCTTTGTCTGGCTTGTTGGGTTGTGAAGACTGTGCTTTGGTCGGTTAGTCATACAGTCGGTTCACCCGTGTAGGGATTTAGGTGACTTCCATTTACTCTTCTTGGGAAGGGTTCTCCATTAATTTTGACTAGCTAGACCTTGCCTCTGTAAGTGACTTCTTTTACCAGATAGGGTCCTAACCAATGCATTCTGAATTTTCCAAGAAAATTTTTGAATTTTCTATCATAAAGCAACACTAAATCGTTTACCTCGAATGTGCACAACTTGATATGGTGATCATGCCAAGATTTCGCGTAATGTTTCTGTACCTGGTAATGCAATCCCGCTAGAAACTGTTCTTACTCGATTTCTTCCAATTGCATGAGTCTCTCTTCCAAGGATTTTCGGTTTGACATAACTGCAATTACTGCTATCTACAAACTGGGTATGATGTATTCCATTGGAATGACTGCTTCCATGCCATAGAATAACCTGAAAGGCATCTGACCTATCAATTTTTTGCACGTAGTTCTGTATGCCCATAATACGGCAGGTATGCGCAGGTCCCAGTCGTTTCACTACGCATTACATACTTTGGTCAGTGTAGTCTCCAGGATTTTGTTGAATGCTTCTATTGTCCCATTAGCTTGTGGATGGTATGGTGTACTTTATTGATGATACACCTGGAATTCCTCCATGAGTGCGCTGATGGTTTCATTCATGAAGTGTGTCCCGCGGTCACTCATTAAAATTTCTAGGCAACCAAACTATGCCAACACGTTTTCAAACAAAAATTTTGTAGCTATAACGGTAGTGCAGTCCTTAATCGGTTGTGCTTTCGCCCATCGAGTTAGGTATTCTATCGTGGTGATAATGTAGTGTGCACCCATCTTCCCCTGAGGTTTGATTCGTCCCATAAAGTCGATTACCCATTTTTTGAATGACTGCAGCATCATCTGTGGATTGAGTGGCATCTCATCCCTTCGTGATGGTTTCCCAGTCCTTTGACATATGTCACAGGCCTGACAGTGTGCTTTCGAATCTTGATGTAGGGTTGGAAACCATAGCCCAGCGCGAAGAATCTTCTGTGCCATCACGTGTCCTGCATAGTGTCCTCCTGCAGCCCCCCCATGTGCTTCTACGAGGATCTATCCTCATTCAAATTTAGGTACATATCTTCACAATATCTCATCATTTCCCATTTTGTAGAGGTGCCCCGGATGACAGAAAATTCTGCCGTGTGCACCAACAATTCCTTCTTCTGTTGGACTGAATATTCCTTTGGTGCAGTCCCTGTGGTTAAAAAATGGATTATATGTTCAAAGTTTCCATCCACGACACACACTGCAAAGAGCTATGCATCAAGTAGTCCCTCTTCCAAATTTTTTGGCTCCTCACCTGTCTCAATTTGATAAGTGATCTGGTCCTGCATTTAGGCGTCCTTACTTTATGATGACCTAAAATTCATATTCTTGAAATATTAACAGGCATCTGCATATGTGGCCCCCCAACACAGGCTTATTCACCAGGTATTTCAATGCAGAATGATCGGTATACATTTTGAAGTGTCTGCCACGTAAATAGTGTCGGTATTTCTAGAGTGTGTATACCATTGCCAACCCTTCGTGCTCAGTAGTAGAGTAGTTCTTTTGAGCTTTGGATAGTCGCCGACTCACAAATGCGATTGGGTGATCCACGCCTTCTGCCCCTTCCTGTGTAAGTACAACTCCTAGCGCAATACACGACTCATCAACATGTACATGAAATTCTACGTCCCATTTTGGGAAGACCAGGATGGGAGTGGATGCCATTTTCTCCTGGAGAACATCCAAACCTTTCCTACCATCACATTCCAACAATATGTAGTGTCCTTTTTCAATAGTTTTTCCATTGATGTTGTTATTTATGCATAGCTCTTGATAAACTTTCTATAGTAACAAGTGTGCCCCAAAGTAGCGCGTAGTTGTCTGACACTTTGTGGTGCTTCTAGGTTGAGAATAACAACAATCTTCATAGGGTCCACCATCAAGCCTTGTTTGCAAACCACACAACCGAGCAGGTTTCCAAAGGGGACAAGGAAGGTGCACCTTTTAAGATTCAATGCACTCTGGTGTCATTGGCAAGTATCTAGCATCAAACCTAAGCTCGCTATATGGTGTTTAACTAACCCAAATACAGTCCAAACATCCAGATAGACCTCCAAAACCTTGTGGATGTATTCCTTGAACACGGCCACCACTACACATGAAAATATCACTGGCGCGTTCTTCAGCCCAAAGGGCATAATGGTGTATTGAAAACATCCCCATTCGACTGTGAAGGTTGTCTTGCTCCTATCTTCTGGTGTGATCTTGATCTGATGGTACCTTGAGAAGCCATCCGTAAATGAGTAAGCTTCCTGACGACCAAAATTCTCCAATACTTCATCTGTAAATGGTGTAGGAAATGGATCGTGAACACAAGTGTCGTTAAGCTTCCTGAGGTCCACTCATATTCTAATTTCACCCTTCTATTTTTCTCTTATACTACCATAGGACTCACCCAGTCGGATTCTTCCATTGGTTCAATAATTCTAGCTGCAAGAATTTTGTCCAATTTGTCACGGACCTTTTCTTTATACTTTGGATTCAAACGGTAAGGTCGCTGCTTAACTGGCTTCACCTTCGGTTTCAAAGTGATCTTCATCATCCCTAAGTCGCCAATGATCCCCTTTAAGTCCGTGATTTTGGTTGGAAACAAATCTTGATATTCGCAGAGTAACTCAACGGCCTTATCTACTGTCACATCATCCCAGTTGTCCCCAAGCATCACATACATCGGCTCCGCATATCTGCCAATGTTTACCTGCTTTGTTTTTAGCGGCGCAGCGATGCTGGGATCCTCAATTGATGGTCATCTAACTTTGCAATGCCCTTCAGTTTCTAGAATATTAATATTTCAGGGGTCGTCATCATCCTCCTCTACTTGTACGTTATAACATTCTAGGGCACTACTTAACTGGGTTGCCCATGCTGGTTGAACTACTTGTTGTGGTTCCTGTGGTATTTTGAAGATGGCGGCTTTTACGGCTTGCAGTGCATCGTCAACAGTATCCGACCATTGGTCTTCAAATGTGAATGTTAACAAAAACCCCTCGCGCAAGACATCCCATTCACCCATGCATTTTCAAAGTTCCATCTCGGTATACCAATTGATGGGTATGACATCCAAGGTATGGTAGAATAAGTGTACCCATTCAGGCTGAGGTTATTCCCCATAGGCATTGGTCCATTTCACGAGGTGCATGCACAGGTCATCTCGTCCATAATATTTATCCTCTATTTGTATTTGTGATTTCCCAAATCGTAGGTGCATCATCGTTCTACATCCGCCCCAATTTTCAAAATTTCCTTGATGTGTTCCCCACCAGCGCGTAGGTTGTTGGTTGTGGAGCTTCATTATCTTTTGTATTCAAAGGTCTTAGCTGGATGTATACCCTAGGAAGACTGTACACCCCTCCAAGCGGGGGGGTGCGAGCAAGACAATCCCCCTCGGTTGGGGGGTCCAGGGGTTCGGGGGCAGCGCCCCCGAAGCTAAAAATAGATGTAAATTTTCCTTGTAAAAGTATAGTAATTTCTAGTCAATCTGGGCCGTTCATTAGGCAGATGATATGATGGTAGAACTTATGTTTAATTTAGGGTTTTTTGCCTTAGAAGGCAACCCCTCGCTATATATGAGGGAATTGTATTGCGTCTATGTATATCTGTATTTGGAGTGAAGAAAAGAGAGGAGATTAAGAGTGAAGAGGGAGTTACAACAGATCTTTTGTAGGTTGTATCTCTTCAGTTTGCTGGATAATATAATAAAAGAAGGGCTAGCTATTTCTCCGTGGGCATAGCCCAAAATAGGTGAACCACATATATCTGTGTCTCTCTTGTTTTATGCATTTTATGTGTTTATATCTCTGTAATATTTTATGTGTTCCACTGCTCTGTAATATATAATTTTCTAACAACTGGTCTCAAAGCCGAAGGTCTATTTGGCTGATAAACTCGTAGGAGATAAGGGTTCCTAGTTCGAGTGGGAACAATGACGGAAGATGGTAGGCTTAGGGTCGAAAAATTCAACGGCCAAAACTACCAGCTGTGGAAGATGCAACTGGAAGATTATCTGTATGAGAGAGATATGTACCTACCCTTGAGGGGAAAGATAAAGAAGCGTACGAGTATGACAGACACAGAATGGGATATTCTTGACAAAAAGGCACTTGGAACAATACGACTGTGCCTAGCAACATTGGTAGAGTTTAATATTTCAAAGGAAACGACAATAGAGGGTTTAATGTTTGCATTGGCCAAACTATACGGAAAACCCTTGGCCTCAAATAAGGTATTTATTATGAAGCGTTTATTTAATATGAAGATGTTAGAAGGTGGATCTGTTGCAGACCATTTAAATGATTTTAATACAGTTACAAGTCAATTAAGTTCTGTATGGATAAATTTTGATGATGAAGTTAGGGCTCTATTATTTCTGTGCTCATTTCCAGAAAGTTGGAATGACCTAGTTATGGCCATTAGTAACTCTGTCTCTGGATCTAGTACTTTAAAGTTTGATGATGTTGTCAGTGCAATCCTTAGTGAGGAGATGCGATGGAAAAGCTCTAGTGAGACATCAAGCAATGCTTTGACTGGAGAGACTAGGGGAAGAAAAATGGAAAGGGGAAAGAGCCCAGGATATTGTAGCAAGTCAAGAAAAGGCAGATCCAAGTCTAGATTGGGGATATTGTGCTAGAAATGCGGGAAGAAAGGACACTTGAAGAAATATTGCAAGTCTCAGAAGGGAAAAGAAGGAGACGCACATCAAGAAACTAATCATGAAGCGAATGTAATAGGTGATGTGTTGCAAGATGCTTTGATTCTTTCATTAGAAAATATTATTGATGCCTAGGTGG
>APFE030682347.1:0-16192 GCA_000404065.3 Pinus taeda
TTCACACTGTTTTATTGGCAAAGTTGTCCAGATATGGTCTATTATTGTTTTCCGTTGCGGAGATAGTTTGCTTGTTATTTCTTGTAAGTTTTCCATTTCCATAAATTGTACGAAGTTTTTGCTGCGAGCTGTTGGTTGTTTGATGTCAATGTTAAGATCACCAATAACTAAAAAAACACAATCAGTATATGTAGTTTGCGATTTTGCTTCCTTTATTATTTGCGTTATCGTGGATACTTGTTCAAATGGTGCTGCATAAATGTTCATTAAGCAAATCGGCTACTGGAAGTACATGTCAATTAGGGTAAGCTCTATTTTGTTTTTGCGAAATGTCTTTATTGCGTTAATAGGTATTTTCTTGTTTATGCAAGTAAGAATTCCATGTGTCGAATGTGCAATGGCGAAATTGAATGATAATAATTCTTTGTCTACTGGCGGACTGTAGAGATGAGTTTCTTGAAAACAAAGGATCATATTGTCCATTAAGTCATTGTGGTGAATCACGTCAGTAAGGTGTGCACGTAGACTACGTGTGTTCAGACTTGCAATTGACAAAAGATCCTTGTTATCAGATTTCTTCTTTGTGAATTCTAGTTTCCATGCAGCAATTGTTTCTAGCCGTGCCATTTCATTGATTATCTTGTTTTTGATATGGAAGTTTCGTTGTGTCAGTTTGTTAATCAAGTATAGTGACTCGATAGTTCTAACACGTGATAATGCAGTGTAGACTAGACCATGTTTTGTGACACCAGTTGGGTCAAATGCAAGTTGATCTAATGTCAACCCTTGTGTTCGGTGTATTGTTTGTGCACAGGCTAATTGGATTGGAAATTGTTTCCGAATTGTAATTTGTAATTTGTTATGAGACATTGCTAGCGATTTTGCAATTCGCAGGATTGGTGTCCAATTTGGCGATATATTTATGTCGTATACTTGTTTAAATTTGTTTCTTTGTTGTTTGCCAATTTCTGTCTCTGAGAATTCTATCCAGACAATGTCAGGTCCGTTGTTATTAGATGAATAGGATTTGAAAATCCCTTCAGCACCATTAACCAATCCATCACTTGTATTGTAATTTCCTGCATATAGTTCAACTAACATGTTTTGTTTAACTGTGATTGTTGATGGCAATGAGATTGCTTTATCAAAAGCAAAATAGCTCGATCCAGCAGTTTCGTAGTTATCAATTGCAAGTAGCGTTATTTGTTCTCCCTCTGTCAGAGAAAGCATTTTTGCATTGTGATTATGGACATCTTTGTTCCGATAGAAAATGTATGGGAAAACTGGGCTTAAAGGTGCCATCCTGTAACAGTTATTGTTTACATAAGCAATATCTTGATCTGTTTGCGTGTTTAATCTCATCCTATTTAGTACATCGATGAACAATGGGTCTTTTTGCCGCATTGCTGTGTTCAATTGATAACATTTTATTTTCTCAGGCCAAAAGTCATATGGAATTGTGTTTTTGTGGATTCTTGGGTTTTCAAAGATTAGAGAATATCTGACTGGGTTCGCCTGGTAAAGATCACCAGAGAATATGATGTCAACATTAGCAAAGTATGAAGTTGGTGTGTGTAAGATTTGGCGCAGCCGCTTGTCAATTTGATATAGTGTTGTTGCACCAACAAGCGATGCCTCATCTATGAGGAGTACACGCAATTGTTGGAAATGCTTCGATAATGTGTCTAATTTTTCATTGTTTAGGGACGGGCAATCTGCTTTGTTAAAGGGCAAATAGAATGCAGAATGCAATGTCACCCCACCAGCATTAAAGGCAGCTTTGCCCGTGAGTGCAGTGATTATTCCTATTAGTTGTGATGGGTTATAAGGAAATGCCACATTGTGTATGCGTACTAAGGATTGGAAAATTGCCTTAGCTGTGTGTGTCTTTCCTGTTCCTGCACCTCCTGTTAAGAACAAATAGATTAGCTCGTCTGGTTTGTACAATTTTCTTGTTATAACATCAGTCACTATGCTTGCTTGTTCTGTGTTTAGTTGACGCATTAATTCATAGTACTCTATGTCTTCAAGTATATGTGGTTGTTTGACGATTTCATATGGCCTTGTAGACCGTAGAGAAAACTTCTTTGTATCTTGCAAATGTTCCAAGTCATTTTGGAAGTCATAGTTTTCGTATTTGTCATCTATTGATTTGTTAAAAGTTGTGGTTTGTGTTTCATTTGATCTCAAACTATCTATGTCGAATATTTGTTCAGTTTCTGTTTCTACTCTGTGCATTGCGTCATCTATGTCACCCCATGTAGTTGTTGTAACAAATTTGAACTTTTGTTCATTTTGCTTGACTATTTCTTCGAATGCAAGATATGCAGATTGCCAACTTGTGTGATGTTGCTTAATTGTAGTTTCACTTACTCGATAGGGGTAGTATAACAAAAATTGCTCTCTACAGTGGTTTTCAATGTCCTTGTATTTGCTATATCTAACAGATCGAATGACATATGGTCTACTTGATTTTCTGTGTTTTTGTCCTTTCTTTGTATAACTAGATGCAAATTCCGCTAGGCATACAAGTTCAATAGCGGTAGGTCATAGAACATAGTAGTCAATAATTGATGGGCACATTATGTCTTCTGAGTCATCTGCCTCCTTTTGCAGGTCCTTTTTTCTTTTAAGAACAAATGCACGATCATCCACAGGAGATGTGTTAATGAATACACACTTCCGTGAACTACAATTTAGTGGGAGTGATAACACAATATGCACTGCTTGTTGTGTAGACATTTGCTGCAAGTTGACCAAAGCTTTCCCTAAAGAACTAATGGTCTTTAGGATATCAGATTTTGCTCTCACATGATCTTCGCGTATGTTTTTAAATGTCCTCGTGAGTGTTCTGTCTTCTTTCGTCATATAGGAACTGCAATACATTGCAGCTGCATATGAGTCAAGTACAAACTGAGAATCAGTATTTGCAATCCAAATTCCCGGAATGTGTTTTGCAAAGCTATTTGTCCAGGTGTCAATTGGTTTTCTTTGCAATAAGAGTGTTGTTCGATTGAGTGTACATTGAATGGCATGTATGTATTCATTGTGTACTAGTCCAAGGTTGGCCAAAAAGCTATCAAATGTATCATTTTCATTGTATCTTGTGTTGTTTATTGTTTCAAAGATTAGCTTTGCATGTGTTTTCGTTCTATCACTATCGAATTCAAGAGGCTCAAGTATTTTTGTTGCTTTCATGGGTGGTATCGGGAAATTAAATCTGCAATTAGACTTTGCATGCTTCCTACAACTTTTTGTGTGACAATGGTGTTGTAGAGCTCTAAGTTCCTTTGCAAGTAGGAATGAATTAGTTGACAAGTAATTGTAAACGAATTGTTCAACTTCAATGTTTGCATTTTGACCATAGATTGGTGCAGATTTTATCCAAAGTAAACCATGTTCATGTTCACTTCCCCGATTTTGGAATTCAGTTACATAGAAGTGGTCATTGAGTTCTCCATAATACTTGTGATCATGAGATATCAATTGATGTAGTGCGTCCCTCCTAGATCTATAGTAACGTACACAAGTAACAGGGTCGTTTCTTATTAACGAGCTAGGTTCATTTTCATCAAGTTCATTTGTTTTTGGTTTTCTAGTATTCTGTTTTATGTCTCTCAATGCATCCATTAAAGGATCCCAAAGATGCTCGGCACTGCTAAAGGAAACAAAGAAAGTGGGCGGCCCTAGTTGTCGAATCATTGCATAGAGTTTCTTCCGTATTTGCTGGTGGTAGTCAGGCGAGGTACGAATTGTTTTTAGATCCATGTACCCAATGTCAAAATTTAAAATACGATCTAGGTTTGGTTTTGACTTAACGTCTCTTGCAACTAGTTTTCTACCTTTCAATTGCCCTTTTCTAATTCTAATCCACATTGTATTCAAGACTTGATTTATGATAATGCGAATTGCTTTATAAAACAAGTTTGTAGTATGATAAGCAAAATCGTGGTTTTTATGGAGCACTTCCCAGTGACAGATCTTTTGATATGTAAAGTTTTTGGAGATCTCAACTGGGCGTTTGTTGCCATAGAAAAGCGAGGGAAAACTCATTTCTTCTGAGTACTTATCTCTAAAGATTCCTAATGGCATGTATCCGGCAGCAGGTGCAATGTTAATCTGTTTGTTAACAAGGTCATAGACAGTGTGTGCATCAATGAATCCATGCAGCAATGTTTTTGTCGTTGGTTCATCGTTTCCTTGGTTATCGTCTTCGCTATCATCAATGTCACTTGAACTTTGATATGCCTCTTGATTTTGTAGAAATGCCTCTTTCCAATTGTCATCTATGGTAGCATTCTCGAGCTTGTAAAGCATTCTTTTGCATAATTGTTTTAATGCTTTCATCACTTTGTGAATGTTAACTCGACCAAATGCATATGCACTTTTGAATCTTAAACTCTTTTTGAGAACAACGGCAACCGTGTCAGTGTCTTTTATAGTTCGGGGCAATGCAGATTGAATTCTAGAAATATTTGTGGGCACATTGATAACTCCTCCAATTAAGCCTAGTTGCGGCTTCTTATGTCGATGGCCCATTTCTTTTATTTGCAAGAAGGGCAATCTTAATGCAACTAGTCTTTCTTCCAGTTCAGTGAGTTGTGTGAGTGTTCTAGTGGCATTGTTTCTTCTTATTTGTTCAGGAACTGCATATTTAGCAATTGTTCCATGTTCAATTGCTTTTTTGCATTGTTTACAAATGTAGCCATCTTGAACACGAGATTTCACATCCTCAAAACTAGTTGATAGTTTCCTAATGTTATTTTGTCTTGTTTGATTTGCTTGTTGCAACAAGCAAATGTCCCTTTTGAAAAAGGTTCTTTCACATGATGAACAATTGAAAATAGGTGTGTCACTTATTTGTCTTTGATATATTTCATCAAACTTCGATAATTGTGTTAATGTGTTTGTTGATCTTGACAGAACCGATAGACTAGATTTTCCTGAGTTCTTTGATTGTGTTGAAAGCTTCTTTGATCTTGTTACAAATGGGTTGTAGTCTACGTGTTCTATGACTATTTCTTGTTTCATTGTTGTTGTGTTGAATGCGAGTCTTATCTTATCTGTTTTCAATTTTTCCCGTATAATGCCTTTAAGCAAACGCAAAGTTAAATGTTTCCTCTGTTTGCCTAATGGACAAAAGTTTACAGTTTCTGTTTGCGGGTTGGGCCTAATATGTTGCCCTGTGTTTTCTAGAACTTTTGTCTCTTTGCCTAATGGACGAGAAGTTTTCATTTCTATTTGTGCGTTGTTTCTAATATGTTTTTTCAAGTTTCTAAGTGATTGAAATCTCAGTGTCTCATTAACATCTGCGCTGTTTTCTAGAACTTTTGTCTCTTTGCCTAATGGACGAGAAGTTTTCATTTCTGTTTGTGCGTTGTTTCTAATATGTTTTTTCAAGTTTCTAAGTGATTGAAATCTCAGTGTCTCATTAACATCTGCGCTGTTTTCTAGAACTTTTGTCTGTTTTCCTAATGGACGAGAAGTTACGATTTCTGTTTGTGCATTGGTTCTCATATGTTTTTCCAAGTTTCTCAGTGACCGATCAAATTGACATTTTGTTTCAGATTGTATTTCTGTGTTGTTATTTGCAAAATGCGATGAATGAAACATTACAACCTCCTCAGTATTTGATGCAACCTCCTCAGCATTTGATGCAGTTGCTAGAGCAGATGTTCTAGCGTTGGCTAAAGATGTCTCTATTTCACTTGTATCTTCTTTACTTGGACGAACACATGTTTCCATGTTATCTTGTTTACTGCATAAGTTCATTTGTTCATATGAGTCACTTGTTTCTTGTTGGAAGCTAGAATGCATTGTTGATTGCTTATGAATGAGAGGTTCGAAGTGCCCATTCAAAGCATCTTTGTCGTGGAATAATAGGTCATAAGTATCTGATTTGAGACTCGAATTGAAGTGCAAATAAGGTCTCATCTGTGTTTTGGACCAAACTCTAATTGGAATTTTCAGCCAATTTGAGAGCCAATGGATACAGAAAATATCTCCCCATAAACCTCTGGAGCCTAAGGGTATGTTGTTTGAGGCAGATCTGGCCATTTTGTCTAAATAGATTTCCCGATTGCTAATGTTATGCATTTCTTTTAGTGACTCTTCATGCAGTTCATGTTCGTAAGACAAAATTGCCTCTCTATCTTGTTTTTCAAGACAATGTCTGAAATACTCTATTGTTCCTTTCCTTAGCTCTACTGATGTGTATTGGAAATGTAGCAAAAGTTCTAAACTATCGAATAAACAGTCTCCAATTAGATATGCGAAATTGTTCACACGAAATAAGTGATGCTTTTGCAAGAGTAATTGCAACTTGTGCTCGTCAGACATAGTAGACACGTTTCTAAGTGACTGAAATTCTTGTTGTTTCATTGCAATTTTGCTATAGTCAATGCCTATTTTTTGTCTTTTCAAATCCTTGTGAGCAATGTCCTTAAGCACATGCAAAGATACACTTTTGCTGTGCTTGTTTAAGTGACAAGACGGTTTTAATTTAGTTTCAACAGCGTGACATTTTGTTTCAGGTTGTGCTTTAGTATTGTTCTTTGAGGAATGCGCTGAATGAAACATTACAGCATCTTGTTCAGTATTGTTCTTTGAGGAATGCGCTGAATGAAACATTACAACATCTTGTTCATATGAGACGTTGGTTTGTTGTTGGAAGGTACAACCAATTGTAGGCTGCGTACGAACCAAAGGTTCGAAGTGCCCATTCAGAGGATCCTCGTCATGGAATAATATGTCAACAGTATTTGCCATAAGACTTGAATTGAAGTGCAAATAAATCCTCATCTTTGTTTTGGACCAAACTCTAATTGGAATATTCAGCCAATTTGAGAGCCAATGGATACAGAAAATATCTCCCCATAGACCTCTAGATCCTAAGGGTATATTGTGTGAGGTAGATCTAGCCATTTTGTCTAAATAGATTTCACGATTGCTAATGTTATGCATTTCTTGAAGTGACACTTCATGCAGTTCATGTTCATAAGACAAAATTGCTTCTCCATCTTGTTTTTCGAGACAGCGTCTAAAATACTCTATTGTTCCTCTTCTTAGCTCTACTGATGTGTATTGGAAATCTAGCAAAAGTTCTAAACTATCGAATAAACAGTCTCCAATAAGATATGAAAAATTGTCCACACGACATAAGTGATGCTTTTGCAATACTAATTGCAATTTGTCTTCCTCAGACATAGCATACATGATGATGACTAAATGTTGAACAATGCAAATGCATATAGAACAGAGAATATGAATATTATGTTTAGTGATGCAATGCAATTACTGGTCACAAAGCAAATTGGACAATGCAAATGCATATAGAACAGAGAATCATTGTGTGTACCTTTGAAACTGCAAATGTCTACTGAACTCAGAGCTCAAAATGCCACTGCCAAAGACCAAAAAGAACCTGTTATACGTTAGGACCAGTGGGTGTAATTGTATATCATTCTACTCAGCAGTCGGATACAGTGTAAAATTAATCACTGAGATAAAGCAGTAAATTTAAGGCATCAAAACACCAATGAGGCGAATAAATTCAACCATTTCATAACAGTGTATATAAGCACATTGCTTTATTCCATCTATTCCAACTCAACTTCGCACAAAGTCAACAGTGATTGTAAATTCGAGGGAACAGCAGAACACATAAGACTCATTCATTAGCACGCCATTCAGCCTCTGACTGAATTTTGTTAAGAGAGAAAATTACCAAGATTACAGTTAAGCTAGTGTTACTGGCTTTCAACTGAGCTCTCCACTGCTATTTTAATTTTTAAGAAGCATAAACACGTACGCAGATCCTTTCAACTCCAACTCCAACTCCAGATCTTCTCTTAAAACTGGAAATTGAAAAGCAGCAGATGACAGTGTTACTAGATAAAATAGAAGAAACTAGAGGATTTAGAAAAACCTAGAGGACGTAGAAAAACAGCAGAGTGATGCTGAATAAAATAGAAGAGTGAGGCCAAATAAAATAGAGGAACCTAGAGGACTTCAGAAACAAACCGAGAAGAGGTAGAAAAAGAGGAGACAGACTCAAGTCTTAGGTGATAACCATGATTTGTGTAAAACAACTTTTAATGTCTTGGGCATCTGTTGTCTATAGGAGGTGTCTCTGATACAGAGGGTTCTTCAGCCTTTGAATGGTGTGGAGCACATTTTGGTGTGGAGTGCGTTTCAGTTGATGTTCATGCAAGAACAGTGATTTTGCCACATGATTCGATACTGTTTCCACCATCAGACTTGGATATTGGAATTTTTAAATTGATAATTTTTAGTTCAAGGATTGCTTTTTTAAAAACCAGAGGGAGCACAAGCACCAGCATAATATTAACAATATGTTGTATGTTATATCAAGTTTTACCAAACAGACAAACCCACAAAAATGAATTCAGTGGATGCTAAAACCATGTAATCACCAGATACATGTTCATGTTGCATTTTATAATTATATATTCTGATATTGGCATGTAATCAAACCCCTAAGTAGTTTAGCCCAGGATGAATGAAAAACCCTCAACCTCTCAGAATCCCCTTCTGTTTTATAAAAATGTTGTTATGGATAGCTAAATATGACAAGATATTTGCTGGTCACAATTTTCTTCTCTAAGAGATGGAGGGCAAAGATGCTCACCCGTAGTCACAAAGATCCTCAGAGTTGAATGCATGTAACGAATCTTCAACACCTCAGAGTCATCATTCCTCTATGAATACACATCCCAAATGGTTTATATGGGCACGTCTTTCTTGGTCAGGTGAATGGTTCTTTAATGTATATTTAATGTGAGTGTGTAATAGATGGTTGACTATAACGGTGGCCACTTTTTACATAGCTAAAACGTTCATCCTCTGATTTTTCCTTAAAGTTTGTCACAAAGTTGAAGTGACACCTATATCTCATACAGTAAGAGGCTGGCTTTAAATTTTAAGATTTTTAAGCAACATAACTCTAATGAATCTATACCTTCTGAACATTCACAAGAATGCCACGAAGGATCAACTTGAACTCAAAGTTTTCTCTAACAATGACAAAAGAATATCACCCGATGGCATAAACCCAATAATAAATCTTTGCTATGATCCCATGTGTTATTTTGTTGCCAGGTCAAATCAATTTAATCCTAGGAAAAGGGGCACGTAAGTGTCTATGTTGAACGAATATTCAACTAGCACGTCAGAATGGATGAAAATTTGTATGGCATCAATACAAACATATTAATTAACAGCTAAAATACAAGTCGAAACCCTAGTCAAGGATTTGAGAATTGATATCATGATCATGAAAAGATATGGATTTTGGGGTTGTATACAAATGGATCTGAACCCATGACGACATTGACAATAGTTATACACTGAGGGTGGTTTTGTTTATTTGCAAATATCCCGGAGAAAAACTGAAACATCATTCTAAAGTTGCTGATTGGATCACAAAGAGCACATACTATATATCTGATGGGGAATACAGAAGATATGGGAGAAAAGAAGTAGATTGCAGCATTTTTTGAATGCTTTGAGGCTCATCTTCCCTGTAAGCAGTAATATCAACCCCATTCCCAAACCTCCTGCCAAGGAGACTATGCCTCCTGTCAGATATTCCACCACCCCTCCTATGATAACCACCACACTGTAAGTAATTATGAAGCAACAGTTGTGCATTGTTGCTGTTACTCTTGCCCGTTACAGGAGATACTTCCAGAGACTTGACAGTTTAGTAGACCCCCAAAGTCGCCGGTGGCATGGGACTCTGACGATGTAATTCTTAAATATAAAGAGAGGTATTCTTACTTGTTCTGCTAGGCAGAGTAGCATTGCTATTTATCCGCAGCTTCCTCCCATTAGCAATGTCTATTTGTATAAAAAATTGATGATGTATATTCGAGATAAGCATGTGGCATGCTCTTGCAAGTTGTCTTGTTGCTTATACCTATAGCAGATTAGATCATATTGGAAGATTTTCTTTTGCATGAATATAAAAGATTTAATGAGGCTAGATGAGTTTGAAACAGTTGCAGGCACTATTGGATTGGGGGATTATTTGGAAGGAGGCAATATTGTCTCCTGATTATATTAGATGAATGGATCAAAAGTAGATCAAGTGACAAAGTAAGCTGTTAGACTAAAGCAGAGATTTAGTCTGTTATGAATTTAGCTCCACAATCATCGGCTATTCAAGAAAGTGGATAAAAACCATTTGTGAAGGTTGTGGCCATTAACACGATGTCTTTCAAAGCAGGGGAGATAACACCTCTACATAGCAGGGGAGATAACACCTCTAGATGGTATTGTTGTTTCGCCATAGCTATAGGCATTCTGCCTATATTGCTAAACAGTTTTGTGGCCCTCCACAATTTCATGCTGGACATAAATGTGCTCATGGTTATTGCAGGTAATTGACCTAATACCTAGGAGAACACAGTCCGTAGTATGGACAAGTTCTCATGATCTATCTATTTATTGGGCTGACGCTCCTCCCAATTTCTCTTCAACATATGACATGAACTGACTCTATGGGTGTTTGGTTTTGTTGCTACCACTGACATCCAGTGGCCAGTGATAGTTTCCCACAGTCCATATTCTAAACTCTGCCACAAGAACGTTACTCCAGGAATACAAATACTGAGCTGCAATGAAAAACAATCAGCAGATCCAATGAAAGTACATCAAGCTGCCAACTCTTAAGGTTTGATTTGTTACCAATGTCCTTTGGTCACTGTGTGATGTTGCATAGTTTAGTGAAACAAGCCCATCATCTAAAATTTAGTGAGCAGGAGAATGTAGGTGTAACCTATAACCCAGGGTCACCCTTTGACAGAGCTGGCCAAGAATTCCCAGGCATCTGTGGATTTGGACGGGCTCTACATAGGAAGAGGAAACATAGTAAGATTAGAAGAACATCCTTGGTTGTCTAAATAATCTTGAGATTCATAGTCTAGCAGATGTTGTTATGGATAGCTAAATATGACAAGATATTTGCTGGTCACAATTTTCTTCTCTAAGAGATGGAGGCCAAAGATGCAAAACAACAGACCCAAGTCTTAGGTGATAACCATGATTTGTGTAAAACAACTTTTAATGTCTTGGGCATCTGTTGTCTATAGGAGGTGTCTCTGATACAGAGGGTTCTTCAGCCTTTGAATGGTGTGGAGCACGTTTTGGTGTGGAGTGGGTTTCAGTTGATGTTCATGCAAGAACAGTGTTCATGCAAGAACAGTGATTTTGCCACATGATTCGATACTGTTTCCACCATCAGATTTGGATATTGGAATTTTTAAATTGATAATTTTTAGTTCAAGGATTGCTTTTTTAAAAACCAGAGGGAGCACAAGCACCAGCATAATATTAACAATATGTTGTATGTTATATTAAGTTTTACCAAACAGACAAACCCACAAAAATGAAGTCAGTGGATGCTAAAACCATGTAATCACCAGATACATGTTCATGTTGCATTTTATAATTATATATTCTGATATTGGCATGTAATCAAACCCCTAAGCAGTTTAGCCCAGGATGAATGAAAAACCCTCAACCTCTCAGAATCCCCTTCTGTTTTATAAAAATGTTGTTATGGATAGCTAAATATGACAAGATATTTGCTGGTCACAATTTTCTTCTCTAAGAGATGGAGGGCAAAGATGCTCACCCGTAGCCACAAAGATGCTCAGAGTTGAATGCATGTAACGAGTCTTCAACACCTCAGAGTCATCATTCCTCTATGAATACACATCCCAAATGGTTTATATGGGCACGTCTTTCTTGGTCAGGTGAATGGTTCTTTAATGTATATTTAATGTGAGTGTGTAATAGATGGTTGACTATAACGGTGGCCACTTTTTACATAGCTAAAACGTTCATCCTCTGATTTTTCCTTAAAGTTTGTCACAAAGTTGAAGTGACACCTATATCTCATACAGTAAGAGGCATGTGGCATGCTCTTGCAAGTTGTCTTGTTGCTTATACATATAGCAGATTAGATCATATTGGAAGATTTTCTTTTGCATGAATATAAAAGATTTAATGAGGCTAGATGAGTTTGAAACAGTTGCAGGCACTATTGGATTGGGGGATTATTTGGAAGGAGGCAATATTGTCTCCTGATTATATTAGATGAATGGATCAAAAGTAGATCAAGTGACAAAGTAAGCTGTTAGACTAAAGCAGAGATTTAGTCTGTTATGAATTTAGCTCCACAATCAGCGGCTATTCAAGAAAGTGGATAAAAACCATTTGTGAAGGTTGTGGCCATTAACACGATGTCTTTCAAAGCAGGGGAGATAACACCTCTACATAGCAGGGGAGATAACAC
The DNA here is from genome assembly GCA_000404065.3 of Pinus taeda. NCBI lineage: Eukaryota > Viridiplantae > Streptophyta > Pinopsida > Pinales > Pinaceae > Pinus > Pinus taeda. Next base: position 12,323 of record APFE030682347.1, read on the forward strand.
CTCTAGATGGTATTGTTGTTTCGCCATAGCTATAGGCATTCTGCCTATATTGCTAAACAGTTTTGTGGCCCTCCACAATTTCATGCTGGACATAAATGTGCTCATGGTTATTGCAGGTAATTGACCTAATACCTAGGAGAACACAGTCCGTAGTATGGACAAGTTCTCATGATCTATCTATTTATTGGGCTGACGCTCCTCCCAATTTCTCTTCAACATATGACATGAACTGACTCTATGGGTGTTTGGTTTTGTTGCTACCACTGACATCCAGTGGCCAGTGATAGTTCCCCACAGTCCATATTCTAAACTCTGCCACAAGAACGTTACTCCAGGAATACAAATACTGAGCTGAAATGAAAAACAATCAGCAGATCCAATGAAAGTACATCAAGCTGCCAACTCTTAAGGTTTGATTTGTTACCAATGTCCTTTGGTCACTGTGTGATGTTGCATAGTTTAGTGAAACAAGCCCATCATCTAAAATTTAGTGAGCAGGAGAATGTAGGTGTAACCTATAACCCAGGGTCACCCTTTGACAGAGCTGGCCAAGAATTCCCAGGCATCTGTGGATTTGGACGGGCTCTACATAGGAAGAGGAAACATAGTAAGATTAGAAGAACATCCTTGGTTGTCTAAATAATCTTGAGATTCATAGTCTAGCAGATGTTGTTATGGATAGCTAAATATGACAAGATATTTGCTGGTCACAATTTTCTTCTCTAAGAGATGGAGGCCAAAGATGCAAAACAACAGACCCAAGTCTTAGGTGATAACCATGATTTGTGTAAAACAACTTTTAATGTCTTGGGCATCTGTTGTCTATAGGAGGTGTCTCTGATACAGAGGGTTCTTCAGCCTTTGAATGGTGTGGAGCACGTTTTGGTGTGGAGTGCGTTTCAGTTGATGTTCATGCAAGAACAGTGTTCATGCAAGAACAGTGTTCATGCAAGAACAGTGATTTTGCCACATGATTCGATACTGTTTCCACCATCAGACTTGGATATTGGAATTTTTAAATTGATAATTTTTAGTTCAAGGATTGCTTTTTTAAAAACCAGAGGGAGCACAAGCACCAGCATAATATTAACAATATGTTGTATGTTATATTAAGTTTTACCAAACAGACAAACCCACAAAAATGAATTCAGTGGATGCTAAAACCATGTAATCACCAGATACATGTTCATGTTGCATTTTATAATTATATATTCTGATATTGGCATGTAATCAAACCCCTAAGCAGTTTAGCCCAGGATGAATGAAAAACCCTCAACCTCTCAGAATCCCCTTCTGTTTTATAAAAATGTTGTTATGGATAGCTAAATATGACAAGATATTTGCTGGTCACAATTTTCTTCTCTAAGAGATGGAGGGCAAAGATGCTCACCCGTAGCCACAAAGATGCTCAGAGTTGAATGCATGTAACGAGTCTTCAACACCTCAGAGTCATCATTCCTCTATGAATACACATCCCAAATGGTTTATATGGGCACGTCTTTCTTGGTCAGGTGAATGGTTCTTTAATGTATATTTAATGTGAGTGTGTAATAGATGGTTGACTATAACGGTGGCCACTTTTTACATAGCTAAAACGTTCATCCTCTGATTTTTCCTTAAAGTTTGTCACAAAGTTGAAGTGACACCTATATCTCATACAGTAAGAGGCTGGCTTTAAATTTTAAGATTTTTAAGCAACAGAACTCTAATGAATCTATACCTTCTGAACATTCACAAGAATGCCACGAAGGATCAACTTGAACTCAAAGTTTTCCCTAACAATGACAAAAGAATATCACCCGATGGCATAAACCCAATAATAAATCTTTGCTATGATCCCATGTGTTATTTTGTTGCCAGGTCAAATCAATTTAATCGTACGAAAAGGGGCACGTAAGTGTCTATGTTGAACGAATATTCAACTAGCACGTCAGAATGGATGAAAATTTGTATGGCATCAATACAAACATATTAATTAACAACTAAAATACAAGTCAAAACCCTAGTCAAGGATTTGAGAATTGATATCATGATCATGAAAAGATATGGATTTTGGGTTTGTATACAAATGGATCTGAACCCATGACGACATTGACAATAGTTATACACTGAGGGTGGTTTTGTTTATTTGCAAATATCCCGGAGAAAAACTGAAACATCATTCTAAAGTTGCTGATTGGATCACAAAGAGCACATACTATATATCTGATGGGGAATACAGAAGATATGGGAGAAAAGAAGTAGATTGCAGCATTTTTTGAATGCTTTGAGGCTCATCTGCCCTGTAAGCAGTAATATCAACCCCATTCCCAAACCTCCTGCCAAGGAGACTATGCCTCCTGTCAGATATTCCACCACCCCTCCTATGATAACCACCACACTGTAAGTAATTATGAAGCAACAGTTGTGCATTGTTGCTGTTACTCTTGCCCGTTACAGGAGATACTTCCAGAGACTTGACAGTTTAGTAGACCCCCAAAGTCGCCGGTGGCATGGGACTTTGACGATGTAATTCTCAAATATAAAGAGAGGTATTCTTACTTGTTCTGCTAGGCAGAGTAGCATTGCTATTTATCTGCAGCTTCCTCCCATTAGCAATGTCTATTTGTATAAAAAATTGATGATGTATATTCGAGATAAGCATGTGGCATGCTCTTGCAAGTTGTCTTGTTGCTTATACCTATAGCAGATTAGATCATATTGGAAGATTTTCTTTTGCATGAATATAAAAGATTTAATGAGGCTAGATGAGTTGGAAACAGTTGCAGGCACTATTGGATTGGGGGATTATTTGGAAGGAGGCAATATTGTCTCCTGATTATATTAGATGAATGGATCAAAAGTAGATCAAGTGACAAAGTAAGCTGTTAGACTAAAGCAGAGATTTACTCTGTTATGAATTTAGCTCCACAATCAGCGGCTATTCAAGAAAGTGGATAAAAAGTATTTGTGAGTCACTCAGCAAAATCACATTTCGATGGCATGACACGTTGCTTTATTAGTGGTATAGCAGTCCATATGAACAGTGATAAACAAGCCCATCAGATAACAGTTGTTTAAGTGCCATGATGTCCAAAATATCATGTGCAGGTCTATGTTAATTTCTCATGGTAACACATGGTAGTCACTCAGCAAAATCACATTTCGATGGCATGACACATTGCTTTATTAGCGGTCTAGCAGTCCATATGAACAGTGATACCTAATTGCTTAACCCTTCAGCTCATATGGGACTCTAGAGGCCTAAATCCTCACGCGTGATTAACTCAGGGAATCCAGGGATGTGCATCTACCCTAAAATGACTATAGCAGCTCAACCCAAAGCTGTGAATTCGGAGCCTATTGGTTTTAGTGAACTAACTCAGCAGCTCCCGATCCGGTAGACCAAGTGACAAAGTAAGCTTAATTTTATGGCAATCCCTGAAAGTTTATTAAGTATTGTAGATAAACGTTCAGAATTTTATTAGCAATTCTACTTGGAATTTCCTGGTAGACTAAAGCAAAGATTTAGTCTGTAGATGCTAAATAAAATAGAAGAGTGATGCTAAATAAAATAGAAAAACCTAGAGGACTTAAAAAACAGTAGGATAAGAATGATGCTAAATAGAATGATTGCAGCTTAGCTCTATCTGTGTACTAACAGTCACTTATCTGAAGATAAATCACATTTGAATAACCAAACAGTGAACCCAAAGCAAAAAGAACACTGAGAAGCTATGTGCATTATGGATAGCTAAATATGACAAGATATTTCAAAGCAAGGGGATTCTTCCACTACACTTAAGATTTGCATATGAAGGATTTTGGAACTATAGTAGAATTCCAGTACCTCCAGAAATAGATAATAGATAAGAGCAAAGCTTGGCAATT
>APFE030682355.1:1792-14336 GCA_000404065.3 Pinus taeda
AATTACCTGCATACGAATTCTAAATCACAGGAAAAATAAAAATGTGAGAGCATAACACATCAAACACATATACACAGAGATTTCCCACTGGATCCCAAACCAGGACTACCAGCTTGATTTTTCATTATGTTCCTTTCAATGTTACAATACATATTTATACATGCCGAAGCATCCAATACCATGGACCGAAAAAACCATCGTGTCCAAAACCATGGGCTGAAAAACATCGCGTCCAAAAAACATGTGCGAAAATCATGCACAAAACCATAGGTGGGTCCGCGCAACCTAACATAGGGTCAAAAAGAAAATTTTTCCGGGACGCTGCCCCGGACCCCATAAAGTGGGGTTACAGGTACCCCTCAAACCCCCTGTTAACTATGTGGAAAGAATATAACACAACCGAACAAAAGCATCATTACATTCTAGCTCTATGGCCATTCATATAGGAACAGGAGAATCAATGTACAAAATAACTCAAGATCAGATGAGTACAAAACGATGCTAAGTCTGATAGACTCAACAATAGCATCTTAATATACGAGTGTCCTCTCCCTTTGGTTTCCTTTTCCTTTAACTTTTATAGCCTTCACTTGCTTGAAATGCTAGTTTCTTCCTCTGATGCCACGTCCTTTCCACCTTGACTACTTCTATGGCTCGGTTGTGACTGCTTCATCTCTCAATGTTGGTCATTACGACTTAATCGTGCTTGCATGTCCCCATGTTTTTCACCTACTGACTTTAGTATCTAATGCATCCTGGTAGATTTTCTCTCTTTCCCTTGGCTGCTTTCTACACAACTTCCTTTTGGTTAGACTTGGTCAAAACATGTCAAAACTATGTTCCCCAAAAATGAAGGACCCAATGTATTGTAATCTTTTATGATACTTTTACTTAGATCATGATACAAGATAAAATCACTGATACACACTGGAGTCAACTTCCTGCTATTGGTAGACTATTTTTCTATGTATGACTTAGAGTCATATTTTTTATATAACTTGAGAGTTGTAGAGTTTGTTGATCCTACACAAGTCATAGGGGTGCTTGTTGAGCCAGAAGAAATCTGCATAGGTTCCTCTGAGATTGCATAGAGTATACGAGATTTAGGTTCACAATATCAATTGATTTTTACATTAGTTCCAAGCATGGTATTAGAAATCACATATTTGACTTCGAATGCCATAAAGGATTAATGTTGGTAACCATAGGCTTTTAGTGGATAATATGGTCATCAAGTTCCTTCAAACTTAGATACAAATTTGAATCATTGGATAAGATCACTCAGATTCCTAGATAACTTACATCAATATTAATGACAAAGAATACATACCAAGGCTCTTGATACAGAGTGTAAGAAACACGTATGCTTATACTTCAATATTATCTATAGGATTTCAAATATCCTTTCATCTTCATTTCACAATGATAAAATCTTTACTCCATAGATATATTCTATGGACTATGTTATAGTGATAAGATGCATTGGAGATGTGATGCTGAGACACATGAGCTAGGATCTCATTTGCTTGATATTACAAATTCTAAAGTCATAGGAAAGTTTGATGCAATGTAACTTGAGAACACAAGAGCTCACTACCGAGGCCTCACATATATCCTAGATTTTCGAATAAACATGAAATGCATATATGATCCCATGAATTTTATAAGGTTCGCTCATATAGAGTCTTAAGTAACTTGAATAATATCCAAAACTCATGCCAAAGCTTGTGAATCATATATCTCACACATTTGAGAGAACAAAATTCACAAGTTACAGATAATACACTCACACATTTCTCAAATTATAGCATATTTTACTTACCTCATAGTACTAGCCTTAGAAAAATATTTAGTCCTTTCTTGTAGCATTGGACTTAGATGCAAAATAGGACAAGTATAGAAGCTCAACTCCTTATAAAAATTCAACTGTAATTCAATACCACAAAGATCATAGGGTACTTGAGTTTTCATAAAGATAAAACCTTTGTTTCTTCAAAATATAGATCCTTATATACCTCACACTCAGCTAGAGAAAATCAGGTCTCAAGACTGAAATTATCCCAGGGATTTTGGCCTTCCAAACTAGAAAACTTACCTCGACCCCTACTTGTGACACCTCTATTCTTAAACCTCCTGAACTTCAGTGATATAAGGCTAGTTTAGGTCTATAACTTAGGACAAAAATTTGGGTTGGACAGAACTTGAGATGTCCCTTCTTTTCACATACAAGCTAAAGATATATTTACCCTCTTCTAGGCAGGTATTTAAATATAATTTTGCATATGTTTTTCACAATCTGTCCTAGGTTTGACCTTCTTCTAAAAAATTTGAATTCTAGACTACTCTACAATGTTCCCCTAGCTCTGAAACTATGTTATTTTTGTATGGCACAACTAATTTTTTTTTTTACACATTTAGCAACTTCAAATTATCATCATTAGCATCAGGTTTCTTGAAACATTTTTCATCATGTAGTAACAAGAAAATTCATTCATAAGCATGATAGAGTAGATGAAAATTACAATAGAAACACTAAGAAACAATGAGACAAGAGACACATAAATTAGACTCGAGGCTAGGGAAAAACTCACAAGGGGAAAACCCATAAATTCTTCCTTATCAGAGAGAGAGAGAGAGAGACTTCATAATACCTTAGTACATCATCAAGAGAATAGCCAAACCAATACCCAAGAATAAAATGAATTCCCAAATCCCTCTTCCTAAAATTCATCCTCCTTTCCTTCCACATAACTTGCTAGAGCAGACAGAAAAACATGTGACATAAATTTCCCAAGCGAGGAGTGAGTGACACAAATATATAGCCTTCTCAAGCGGTCAAATGGGTGCCTAAAAAGGGCCAACCGACCTAAAATTATTATGAGGCCAACTTATAGTTTTTGAGGGAAATTAAAAATTTTAATTTGCAATTTAATTTCTCTTTTGTTCATTTTATTTTTGTTGGTTGAAATGACAAACATGGCTACAATTTTCATCATGAGGGACATATTGGAATAAACTAGTAAGGGTTGAAATAGTTATTTCTCTAAATAATAACAAGCATGTTCTTCAATTCATACGAGATTTTTTTTACATTTGAAGAAAAATAGGTAATGCTAGATCCCAATATTCATATCATTTACCTCATAAATTTTGAGTCTTAAGAGACATATTGGAATAAACCGATAAGGGTTGAAAGAGTTATTTATTTAAATAATAACAATCATGTTCTTCAATTTATACAATAAATTATTTTACATTTGAAGAAAAAAATAGGTAATGCTGGATCCCAGTATTTATACCATTTACCTTGTAAATTTTGGTTATCTTGTAAATTTTGTTAGCAATAGAATCACTCTGATGAATTATATCATATAGATTTTTGGGTTTTGATTTTGAGGGTTCATAGAATGAAAAGAACATCACTTCTATGCTCATGTACATACAATAATGTTTATGTTACTTTTTGGATGTGGACGATCATTTTGGCTAGTATAAATACAACTTTAACTACAAATTGAGATTACATATATAAAAGATAGTCCTATGTATTTTAGAGAGGAATTTGCAAGTTCTATTTTTTATTTTTATTTTTGATATATAGAAATTAAATAGAGTATTATGTTGACATATGATAGAGAGTATTATAGTATTACTATACCCTCAAAAGGCAAGTAACAATATTAGTATTGATGAACATGTTACTGAATTACATGCAAGAACATAATAGACGGTGAGAACATATTGAATAGTTTCATGGTAGCACTCAAGCCTTCTCTTAATTCTAGTAAAATTACATCTATACTTTTAAAGAATATTGAAATAACACATAAACCATCATGGAATTATAATAAAATAGTCCATTTGAAAGTCCTCTTAGAAAATAGGTAATTAATTGGTTTATATTATAGCAAGCATAGAGTCGTTGACACAATCACATCAAAACTCACTAATAAATTCACATTGAGGTCTTCAAAGTTTCTAGCTAAGACAATGGTCACTAATGAAAACGGAGTAATTTTTTTGATGGAATTTAGTCTTTATTGTGATGATAATTTGTCTTTATAATTACAAAAAGGGGTTTTGCTAAATGTGGAACATTGTCAAGTCACATTATCAATGTTTTCCAAATTCATTGTAATTCTAATGGCTAAAACATGTTGATACACGACTCTTATGGGGTTGCACAATCAACAATCATTTTGGTCAATCGAAACTCTACTTACTTTGATGAAACAAACCATCAAAAGCCTGATTTACTATTTCTTGCATTGAATACGCTATATTTGCTAATGCTAACATCCATCGTAACAAGATGAGTCGTAACCATCATAAGACCAACACTAGGTGATTTTTTTGCAATAAATGTGTTATTTCCCAAGATAGTATATAATATGTTTGAAAGTTGTTATCAAATTCATCTTGCAGAGATAAAGGTACAACATACTGTAACAATAAAAATGAATTATTATTTAATTGATCCAAAGTAGTAAAAAAAATATGAATATGTATACGAAAACTAAAATATATATAAAAGAATTACCTTAATGAAGTTATGCTAATCATGTGATTTTACTCCACCAAATTCACCTTCCTTTGTTAAGATATTTTCTATGTTTGAGGAGAAACCTATGGGAAATTTAATTCTTCAAATGACCTCTTTTACATCATTACTTTCTTCTCTCTTAATAATCATGGAAGACTATTTCAATCCCCATCACTATTTGATTGGATTACACTTTGGATTGCATGATTGGCTTCTTAAATGTCACTACAAATTTTGACGATTATTTCTTTATCCCTCCTACCATCTATGATTCATCATAATGTTTATGTCACATTCTTCCTGATACGCATTGTTTAAAACAAATGAACTATTGTTACGTCCTCATAGTATGGAAAACTCATGAATTGAGTGGGATAACATTTCATTCCTCATGGAAGCCCATTAACAATACCTTCACGACCTTCATGATGATGCATGGAAGAAATTGTTTGCTGAAGAAGTTACTCATTTTTACCTACTTACACCTATCCCATTCCGTCTACTTCATAGCCCTTTCCATCTACTTAATAGATCTTAGGAGGTTAATTTGTATTCGATTTAATGAAAAGGTGTATTGTATTGGCATGTCTTCTTGAATTGTTAATTAATGAAGCGGTAGTCATAAGGGAATGATACTTAGACAATTTGCTGATGAGATTCCTTGCAGATTACTCAATAATTCATATCAGACATACAGAACATGGCCCATCGTGATGCTATTGACTGTAGACAAGTGGCCTTATTCAAGGACTAAACCATCAACTAATCAACTTCCGAAATAGCTGGTTGAACCAACTCTGTTGCTAGCTTTCCATTTTGTTTTATATTTAAGGAATTATTGTATATTTTTGAACAGAGATTATCAAGATTTCTGGGTTTATTAAGTAATGCTATTCATGTAATGACGGTTGTGTATAAGTATGGCACAACTGAAAAGAACTGGATGATCTTCCTTTCGTGTGTAACAACAAAACTTTAGTTTGTAATTTCCTTTTATGAATTAATGAGAATATCAACATATCGTAACTTGGTGTAGTTTATAATTCTTAGCCACGACCCTGATCAAAGAGTTGTGCTCACTCTTTCAATCAGGTGCTATTGGATACAGTTCGTGTGGATAGGCATGTTTTTCAATTATATCGTTAATGCTTTATGATTGTTGCTTCGTTTCTTTGCTGCTTTATTATCTTGTTGTTATTTCTGAATTGTTGTTACTTCAGATTGTTGTTACTTAAACTTGGTGTTATTTAAATTGTTGTCACTCGATTTGTAGAACTCTTTGGGCCTTGTATTTCATAATTGCTCAATAATTGGGTAGAGAACCTGTGACCTGCATAGACCTTGCGCGATAACCTTGAAATAATCAGATATACCATGGATTTACAAATAAATGTAAAAGGGACTAAATCTATAAAAACTATATTAAGAACCGAACATTTTAGCATCACTGCGAGGGGTGCTATCAAAGGTGCAAAAGTACAACCAATATTGACCCTAGAACCCACTCTCTCAAGTAGAACTAATACTAAATGTTTAATATCAAATTATTTTTATATCAAATTATGTTTATATGGATATAAATCAATATCAATATTTTTTAAATGATTTACTTATTTAAAAAATATATTAATTTATAAAAAATATTTTCTTAACTTATAAAATTATTATTTAATTTTAAAATCATAAAAATCATTTATAAATTTTTTAGTTTGGGTATTGGTGAGGCTATGTCATAGTTAAATTTAATAATACTTGCTATTCAAGAAAAATTATACAGGGATAGAAAATTGAACTAGTGATTTACATCTAAGAGTCCCTTAATAGCCCACTCAATTACCATCTATACAAAATTAAATAAACAAATTACTCACATTATTGTTATGGATACAAAATTATTAATTTTCGTATTTTCAAACCCTTTATTTAATAGCCTACTCAATCACCAACTATAAAAGAATAAATAAAAAATTTACTCACATAATCCACTCAATCACCATTTATAATAAATCACCATATATTCCAGACTAAGTAAACAAATTACTCACATTATTGTTATGGATACAAACTTAATAATTTTCATATTTGTAAACTCTTTATTTAATAGTACACCCTACATTTAGTCCACTTAGGCATAGGCGCTCGAGAAGACAATCTCTGAATGGTACAACCCTAGATTAAGGAGATCCCCAAGTTAATTCCACTTAGGCATAGGCACTGGATGAAACAATGTCTCCATAGATGTATCCATGACAAGATGTAGAGCTTATAGTGTAATCAAGGATAAAAGTCATCATTATAGAAGCCAATATGATATCATGGATGCATTTCATAGATTTGCAGATGGATTTATACGTGTGGAAGAGTGATTCTTGGTATTCCCTTCTTAATTGTTTTGAGCCAACATTTACAAAATGTGTTGTTAAACACGCATGGGCAACAACAAATAGGAAAGGTAAAACAAGATAATACATTTTTATTAACAAGAGATATGCACTTATAGTACATGGTTTGACTGTTGGGTTCCACATCCAAAGGTCTCTTGGAATTCTTTTTGTCTATTTAGCTTCCACACTAACCCATTGAAGATTAGATGTCCAACATTCCCCCCTTAATCTGAAGGGTTATATATGAGTTCACGAAGAGAGTTGTAATACAAAATGTACAAAAATGCATGGTAGCACTAGGCTGAATGTGCTCTCTAAAATGATGGTATAAAGGGTGGTGGTTTAAGGATGACCACCAACACTGGTATGCTTAGTGTAGTTCCCAGAACTCTTCCAAAACTGGCAGGAAGCTGAAGTCTTCTACTAGAGGAAGTGCTCCTATTGTTTTGAAAAGGGAAACCTTCAACCATGAAAGGGAGGTCTCACCCCACATAAAAGGGAGAACTTCAAGCTTAAAGAGAGAAGTCTCAACCTATGATGGTTTAAGGATGACCAACAACTCTGGAATGCTTAATAAAATTCCTGGAATTCTTCCAAAACCGGCAAGAAGGTGAAGACTTCTACTAGAGGAAGTGTTCTCAACTCTATTCCTGGAATTCTTCCGAAACTGGCAAGAAGTTGAAGTCTTCTGCTAGAGGAAGTGTCCAAGATTACCAACTGAAGGCATGCTTAGGGGCATCTTTGTTTCTGGCTACAACTCTGAAACGGGTGTGGCAGGTTGTGGCTCAGGCTCACTTGATGTGGCTTTGAAGCTTGTAGATGACCATCATTTCCCCCCTGTTAGATACAAGGTGAGATGATAAAGAAAACTCAAATACAAGACTGTTCAATACTCTGGAAGAAGTTGCCAAGAAGCGATCCCTCCAAGATGAATCATTGTTCTTGCATGACGTTTGTTTCTGAAGCATTTGCGTGAAGAATGGGTGGTTTTATGATAGTGCTTACATGGATGAAGATCAAAACAATGATCTTTCAAATGGTCAACTCGGTCACAATGTTGGCATTTCACAATCTGTTGTTGTTACTGTGGAAGAGGAGTAGAATCTCGAACAGTTGGAGGTAAACTGTCATGAAGGAATCTAGCACTATGAAACTGAATGGGCTTTGAGTAGTCTGGAATATGAAAGGACAAGTCCTTCTCATATCTGAGACTAGTTTTGTGCTTGTTGTGAACAAGCTATTCCCAAGGTCTAATGATGGGATTGGGAATTGCAGACTGAGTTTTTACATCTACATGTACAATTGTTGCTTTATGGGAGTCTATTTCAATCTTTTGAATAGAAACAGGTTCAGAATGACTCCTCTATTTTAATTCTTCTTGTTGTAGCTGAGTTCCGAGCTACAGAAAATCAATTTTCTCTTGTGTATTTTGTAGACAGACCTAAATTTCCTTGAGAGAAACTTTGCTGACTTTTAATGTATCATGAGTAGTAAACAATATGAGAGCTTTGAGGAACTCTAATACTTCACTGATTCTTTCCATTTTTTATTCAGTGTCATATTTACACCTTAAAAATTGATCACAACTACTACTCAATCCAGAAAATTAATACCCACTCATAGTACACAACAATATCCTTTATAAATGTGCTTACAACATCATCAATTTCTTCATATAAAATAAGCAAGACTATAGTGAATGATAGCACTAAAAAAAAAACATGCAAAAACTTAACACATTCAGGAGAACATCACTAATAGGTACCTCTTGTGGTGTCTTTGTCAGCCCTTATAGGAAATAATCATCTTTTCTCCATGAAATAAAACTATTGATCTTTTGTCCAAGAACAGTTATTTCAAGTGCATTTTCACAATATTTCAAAAGTAATAATAGATGGAGCCTCAGCCTATGGTGAAATTGAGTGTCAATATTTCTGGTTCTGGTGACGACGAATTCACGGTTAATAGATGGGAAAATTTTTGTCAAGAAAGCTTGCACTGTTCACATCCTAGTAGACATGCAGAATTCTGTCAAGAAAGCCCGCGCTATTCAAATACAGGTTATGAGAATCCCTGAAGAAGATGAGCATGTTGGTGAAGATTTAATAGAGGGCATGAATCCAAAGGACATGTTTGTGTTTTTCCTGATCACGTCACAGATGAAGGACATGTTCTTTGAGTATTCGAGTTTGACATATACATGAACACTGGAGTTCGCTTGCTCTGAGAAGACTGTGACACTCATCAAAACTAAGGACAAAGAATTTGCAATGAAATTCACCTTTATCAGGTTTAAATTTAACGAACACTCTTGGTCATTCTCATCCATGATACTTCTGTTGATATACACTATCAAGTATTAATAATTCATTCACTTTGAATCACAACCGTGAATCTAAGTCGAGATTTATTTCTAATTGATTTGTCCAATAGCCAAATTTCAATGTGAATGCTTTCAACGCTATCTAACAAGTGATTTTTCACAATCATCCGAAGAGCTTTTTGGAGCCATAAAATTTACAGCATTTCTCTGGTAAGAGGCATGATTGTCATATGTGAAGGCCAGTTACCATGCCACCTCTTTCTGCACAAAATATTTCTAAGCATGGAATGCAACCATTTATTAAATCTCTTGGTTGAAATCCACATTCCATTGCTGGAGAAAGACAATCTTACCAATATTCACATCCATGGCGGCTTCCATAGCAAGCATGTCATTGCTTCAATTGCTCTACCAAATGCACGCTTAAACTGAGACTTAAAGTAAAAAAGAAGTTGAGTTTTCCAACTCTAGCGGCAGGTAGTAACGCGGTTTTTGTATAGGGCGAATCTCGTTTCTCAATCAAAATTTTGACAGGTCTTGCTATATGTTCAAAACAATGCTAGTTTGTGATGTTTGATGTAGCTGTCACTATTTTCCTCCACTGTGTTTTCTCCTAATGAAATATCGATCGTGGGTAGAAGTGAGGAGATATGCTAGAGCACAATACGTTGGAGCATATGAAATAGCCGGCAGGCACACTCCTAGAACGTTTAAAAATTAGATGTAGATTTTGTTTAATGAACGTCATTTGTTGATCCTCCCTGCCAACAAAAAGAGAAGACAAAACATTGGATGCTAGTTTTGGATGCTTGCAAGAGTGGTTCTGCAGATGCGAGGAACTATCCTTCCTGGTGATAAATGGGACATCATGGTTGATTTGTTCTTCTACAGAGAAGCCGACGAAGCTAAGATGCAATTTTCAGATGGAGTGTTATGTGTACAAGAGGCATTCTAACAGAATATTCATCATCAATTTAGGTAAGATATGGAGGTCGACTGTGTATGGAGGGAGAGGATAGTGTGCAGAGGGAGTAGCGTTTTGACTAGACGAAGAGTGGTATTAGAATGGGCCCGGTTTTGAATGTTGATTCAAATCACAGTTTGTGGAGGCATATACCACAAGAGATTCACAAGCAATGTAAAAACACATCATATTACCAAACAATGATATATATGGTATGCAGGTGGAGGCACAATGTATACTACACATAATTCGCCTTTCACGTAGCCTAGAGGAGGCTTACCACAGCTTGAAGTTGTGTCTCCGGAATACCAGCTAGGGTAGCGCTACTACACCAAGAAACTTATGGCCATAGAAGGAAATCACACTTCCTTGTAGCATTTCTACAACAGATTCACTGCGTATAATGCATGAAATCTGATCCAACGTATTCACTGCGTATGATGCGTGAAATTTATGAGGGATGTGACATCAGCCAGGAGTAGCGTTACCAGCAAAAACGTACACAGTGACAGAGATGTCAGTGAGGAGAGGCAGTGGATTTCTGGCAGACAACAAATTAATGGAGCATTACACGTAATGGGCAAAAATGGCAGGTTTGAGCAAGGAGCATTTTTAATGCACACAGTAAAATGCTTTATAAGGTGGCAATTCTGATCAACTTTGATTAGGATAAAGGTAGAACTCACATGTATATAGAGACCACAAAACAAGTGGCTCAAATTCGAGCAGGACCGACAATCACGCGCTATGATACCATGTTAAACACACATGGGTAACAACAAATAGGAAAGATAAAACATGAAAATGCTTTTTTATTAACAAGAGATATACATTTATAGTACATGGTTTGACCGTTGGGTTTCACATACTAAGGTCTCTTGGACTTCTTTTTTTCTATTTGACTTCCACACTAACCCATTAAAAATTAAGTGTCCAACATATGGATTACATAATTGACAAATTCAACTCTTTCATTAATGTTGCACCATGCACCATGTCATTGTCAAATTCTTTAATTAATTTAGCACCCGTTTGATGTGTAATTAATTTATTACAGAGTCGGAGTATTTTTCTTTTAATGACTTTTCAATTACGGGTAAGATCTTTGAGTTTCCGGTCACATAATCTCAATATACACTCAGAGGCGGTTAATTTGTTTTAGCTTTTTCTACAGCTAAAGATTGTCCCATATACCTGAAGCAAATTTGACAAACCTGGTTTCCCTACCTCATTTTAATGAAGTGCTGACAACCGACTTGCTGATGAACACGTGTATCGGTGAACATAGTCTGCTACTCCTTTTTTTAACGCAAAGAGTTCCAAATTTTGATAATAACTAGCCTGTTAAATGGCTGGTAAAGGTCGGAAACATCAATATAAGTAAAGAGTTCCGAATTTTATCAATAACTAGTCTGGTAATATAATATAAATGGCTGGTAAAGGCCAGAAACATCAATATACGTAATTCAATATGCAATATAAGTAATACAATATAGCTACTCCTTTTTTTAATGCAAAGAGTTCCAAATTTTGATAATAACTAGCCTGTTAAATGGCTGGTAAAGGTCGGAAACATCAATATAATTAAAGAGTTCCGAATTTTATCAATAACTAGTCTGGTAATATAATATAAATGGCTGGTAAAGGCCAGAAACATCAATATACGTAATTCAATATGCGATATAAGTAATACAATATAGGTTAGAAACATCAATATAACTAGTCTGGTAATATAATATAAAGCAGTTGTTTATAACACGACTTTTTGAAAGTATTTCTGGTCCGTCAAAATTAGGCAGTAATTTATTTGAATCACAAGTTTGATAGCTAGTTTCTGCACAATCAAAGCATACCAAGGGTTTTTCACGGTGTTGAATCCAAATATGTAGTTAAAAAACCATTTTAACTGCAACAAATCAAGATTTAACCTCAATTTCTTCCGCCGGATTCCGTCACCGGAATCTCCAAAAAATCGCATTATAGACAACTCCTAATATAAATGGCTGATAAAAGTCAGAAACATCAATATAATTAATTCAATATGAAATATAAGTAATTCAATATATTAGGTAAAGGTTAGAAACATGAATATAAGTAATTTAGTATGTATTTTTTATTGTTGGAATATATCGGAAATATTTAATTGAGATTAAAAAATAAGTAACAAAATATTTAATCATAAAATTTATGGAGATTTAAGGAGTATTTTGTATGGTTAAGATTAAAATATATACAATAAAATATTTAATTGAGATTAAAAAAATAAGGAACAAAATATTTAATTATAAATTTATGGAGATTATTAATTGAGTTGAGAATTTTATTCTATA
>APFE030682355.1:25470-54505 GCA_000404065.3 Pinus taeda
TTGTTTTTGGTTAAATATATAAATGATTTACTAACTTGTGGGAGTCCTTTTCTTATATAAATTTACCTAATTTAACTAGTTTCCAGGAATAATCATAATTATAATATATAATTATCTCGGTGGGGTCATAAGGTCAAAATTAGCCGTTATCATTCTAGCTGTTGGAGTCTCTGCCCATACTATTTAGCTAGCTAAGCTGGATCGGTTCTTCAACTTGTCCTGACGATGAACCACACTGGTTGGTTCGAAACGCGTCGACAAAAGGTCATTTATGTGATTTCTCTAGAAATTCTCTAAACAATGTTATGGATCACAAAAGTCTAAATTCCTTAATAAATTCCTTTTGTTCTCATCATGAGTTTCATCATATACCTTTTCACCATTACAAAGCATTTCTTGTAGTAACTTTATCAAACCTTCCATCTTAGCTTCCTTGTCCACTTTTAACCATCCTTCAAACCTTCTGTGTCTTCTTTTTACCCATCCTTCAAACCTTCCATGTTTGATTTTAAATCATTCTTCAAACCATCCATATTACTTCCATTTCATTTTTTGGTTACGCTGTACGAGACTAAAATTTGTTGCACTTAGTCTCGTAATTTTGATATATCATGTTGCATTCCTTCCACTTTTTCATGCGTCATAGTAGATCTTTCTGGTTGCTTACTAGATGTTTCCATTTTCTTTCTTTGACTTATTTTGGAATCAAGAAATTATATTTAAGCTTCACTATGCCCTTTGAATCACTTCAAACTGATTTTTCAAACAAAACTTATGCAAATTTTAAACAGATACATACTTTTTCTTTCTTCGTAGGAGCTCAATATTCAATCTGTTGTAGCTCTGTAATTTCGTATCTTCAAGGTCTAATTTTTTTTTTGAATTATACCTCTGAGTCTTCTTTCCAATCCCATAAGTCATACTAAGGTTGGATTATTCAATAAATAGTTATTCCCAATCTCCCACGATGACCTGATTATGGACTAGTTCAATAGAGAGAACTTGTGTTCCATCTATAGTATCCATGTTACTGGATACTTGTCATCAAACTTCCTCATATAAATCTTTGGAATATGTTGGGTCTTCAATTCAAAGTTAGAGTTTCTAAAATCATGATTAACATTCCTTTTGTTCTCATCATGAGTTTCATCAGATACCTTTTCACCATTAGAAGCATTTCTTGTAGCAACTTTATCAAACCTTCCTTCAAACCTTCCATCTTAGCTTCCTTGTCCACTTTTAACCATCCTTCAAACCTTCTATGTCTTCTTTTTACCCATCCTGCAAACCTTCCATGTTTGTTTTTTAAAACATTTTTCAAACCATCCATCTTACTTCCATTTCATTTTTGGTTACGCTCTACGAGACTGAAATTTGTTGCACTTAGTCTCGTAATTTTGATATATCATGTTGCATTCCTTCCTCTTTTTCATGCGTCATAGTAGATCTTTTTGGTTGCTTACTAGGTGTTTCCATTTTCTTTCTTTGAGTTATTTTGGAATCAAGCAATTATATTTAAGCTTCACTATGCCCTTTGAACCACTTCAATTGATTTTTCAAACAAACTTATGCAAATTTTAAACAAATACATACTTTTTCTTTCTTCATAGGAGCTCAGTGTTCAATCTGTTCTAGCTTTGTAATTTCGGATCTTCAAGGTCTATTTTTTTTTTTTTTTTTGCATTATACCTCTGAGTCTTCTTTCCAATCCCATAATTCATACTGAGATTGGATTCTTCAATAAATAGTTATTCCCAATCTCCCACGATGACCTGATTATAGACTAGTTCAATAGAGAGAACTTGTACAAAAGGCCACGTGTCATTATTTCTACCGACGTTTCTACAAATAATACAAAAAAAAACTATATTTTGTTCCCTTTCCATCTCTTTTTACAAAATTCAAATCCGATGCTCAAACAAAAAATTATCATGGTTTTCCCTTGGTCACATGTTTGAGATTGAATTCTGAAACCTGCCAAAACACTAACTTCTGTGGATCATATCTCCAAAAATATAGCGAAGCAAGACCTAAAATTTGTACACAACGTTCTATAATATTTTATATCTATTTGGTCATAATTTCCTCTTTAGAAGCCTCATATAAAAAAAGTTATAGTGAAAATTCAAAGAAGGCCTGTTTGAAGAAGCAAAACCGTAGAATCCAAAACTATGATACCAAATGTTATGCAACGAGCTCATAAAATAGAAGAAAAGATGGATAAATGACTTGAGAAATAGGCTTTTTGAGGGGGAAACTTCCTTTACATCACATAAATGAAAAATTATTGGATGATACAAATGATAATATCTCCTTAGTATATATAGGATTCCAAAGGGTGACAATATAAATAGAGCCTATATAGAAATAATAATGTATGGGCACAACAATAACAATATATGGGATACATGGGAATGCAAATAACAATAGGGGACTACACTAAAAACAACATTAATGGGGATACACTAGTACTAGAGGGACCTAACAGATGGGATGGTAGTGGGAACTTATTCTGTGAAGTAGCACTTGGCCTTAGCGAGAAGTCAGCAAGGAAGAAGAGAAAATAGGTTATGGATACATAGGTATATGGATAGGTTCATGACTCAACATTATGGAAAGATAGAGTTTTTCAAACCCCCTGGTCATTTAATTATGTAGTTTTTAGCCGTAGAGATAAAATTCTTATTTTTGGTATCTTTGAATGCATTATCTCTATGGACATTGAGGAATCTATAAGGGAACTCGCCCAAAACCCATAATTTTATCAAGACAAATCAATACTCATTTCCTTCAACAACAAAAAAACTTACTAAACCCACGAATGACCTTACCTTTCTCACATTTTTGGTTTTTTGGCACTCTTCAATTGCTTTAATATTTTCAACGTCTACTACTATGCACTCTTCTTAAATAATATGACGTAAATAACAAGCCTTTTTCTAGTAAAATGAGTACTTACACATCTTGGCATATAGCTAGTGCTATCTAAGTAGATGTAACATTATTGTTAGATGATGTTAATGCTCTTACTTATATTTAGAATATATGAGGATATCATCTAAAAAAATTAACAAACTTATCAAAATAATTCCCGAACATACCATTCATGAGGCACATAAAAACACCTAGTGCATTAGATAACTTGAATGGAACCACCATGAATTCTTAATGGCCATATCAAGACCAAAATATTTTTTTATTGATTTCTTATTCCTTAATCCTTACCTAATGATATCATGATAATCTTTCAATTTTAGAAAATATCTTATCTCCCCTAATCTGGTCAAACAAATTACCTATTGGGTACATATTCTTCATTTTGACCTTGTTTAATTGACGAAAGCCAATGCATAGTCTCATTCCACCATCCTTATTCTTACCCTTTCCTTAGGATCTCTTATAGTTTCATTTGTAACTCCTTTAGTTGTGGTGTTATCATCATTTATGGTGTTTTGGACACTAGTTCAACTCCAAGTACCATGTCTATAGAGAAGTAAATGTCTCTTTTGGGGGGTTAACCCTATAATTTTTCAAAAACACATCATCGAAATCCTCAAATATTAGGTGATTGACCAGACTTGCTGCTTGGTCCTTAATTATCTCCTCCATGTGAGTTGCATAAATTGGACACCCTTTTTATGAAAAAAAATTAGTTGCATAGTTGATATCTCCCTTACGCAAATCAGCCTTCATATCCCCTCCACTTGCCTTTCTTCTCCTTCTTCATTCAAGCAAGTGAACGTTTTCTGTAACAACCCAGTAATGCATAATTAATTTCTATTTAATCCATGCCAATTAGGAAACCATATGACCCTTGAGGTATTTTGTTTAAATCTACATTTTTTATAGCCATTCATATTGATGGGACATTATTTCCCGAGTTCAGTTGTTCTTCTTTTATCTCTTGTAGCTAACTGAACTAACCAAGTCCTATTATGCTCAATTTTCTTCAATTTAAATCTTTTAGCTAGTTTAGGATCAAGATAACTATGTCTAGCTTCGAGATCAGTTAAAATAGAAATGGTATGATTATTTAACTTACCTAACACTTCAACCATGTGTTCCAAGTACATGACTCGTCTATTGTCCAATGTTGCATAGATCCTAGACATTCTTTTGCCCATGTCCTCCATTGTATCAACTCTTTGGATCTAATGTACAATCTTAATTTGTTCTTATTTATGTGGGAAATATTTTTGTCGGTTCTCTCCTCCATAACCTCATCAAATAATGGGTTTAAATTTTTGTCTTTGATTCAGGAAGTCAACGCTCTTTGTTTCACTATCCGCTGGTTGAGTTTGTTGATTTTCCTAATAATTTTTCTTTGAGATTTTAGGTTTGAACCCCTTCTTGCTTTTTTGCACCTTGCTTCTTTTCTTGTCATCCTAGGATCCTATAAAATTTTTGTTCTTTTTTACCTACTAATAGAGGTACTTTTCCTTCCTCATAAATTCGTCCAAGGTCTTAGGTTCATCAAATTGAATCATGTTTCAATATAATGGTCATAATCCACTCATCTATCTTTGTATGTTCAACTTTTCATCTCTGATAAATCTACTTACTTCATTAATTAAGTGAACTTTCTACCATGTTCCCCCATTTTGATATTTCACAATTTGAGTTCATAGAACTCTTGCATTTTTCTCTCATATTAAAGTTTAGACAAGTACTTTCTTTGGGAATAGTCTTTCAATTTATTCCGTGAAATCCTCTTTTCATCTAGCTTTTTTACTTGTGCTACTCCCACAATGATAGATGGTAATCCTTACCTCTAAATTAGAGGAATAATCATGTAGCATAAGGTACTTTCTCATTTCCAATAGCCATGCTTTAGCCTCTTCTCCCTTCTTATTCTCACCATTAAAGGTGGGTGGCTTTAGATTTCTTAGTTCCACCTGCAAACTATCTAGATTTAGTTTCCTTCTTTATTTACTTGGTAATATCAGCTTCTAGCTAAAATCCAATCACAATGAAGCCACTTTGAGCCCCCCCCACAATGGTCAGTGCTTTAAAGAATGTGTTTTGGGGGGGGGGTGGTGTGTGGTTCAGTATTTGTTGTATGTGCCTCTCCATGTGATGTGGCACCATATAGACTAGATGAGCCCACTTATCTATTTCCCAAGCTCTAATGTTGAACATCGCTCATTGAATAATTTCTGTAACACTGTGGAATCCTACAAAAACCATTCATTTGCACAGATCCTAAGGCTTTGTCACGTCAGCTACTGTGTCAACTCTCTTCCACATGTCATTCATCATTATTACCACACTCAGAAAATGGCCACTTGGCCACCTAGAAAGGTGAAATATGCATGGCACATGTCACAACCATAGAGGTCAAGAACTCACCTTATGCTACCACATCGTTGGCCAACCACCTATATCTCAGACATGTATCAGAATTCAAATATTTTTCATTGGAAAAATAATATTTGTGTAACTTCCCTCAAGAGCTCGAGGGTCTGATCTGTATGTTACCATGCTACATGTTTTCCATCTATATTCCACCTATGCTCAACATGGAAACCTACAGTTTCTATCCTACCGCACCCCACTCACTGCTTGCATCTATTATATGCACTTCATTTACCCTAGTGGTTTGATAGGAACTTTGGTGCCAAGACTAAGCATCCAATGATCAAGGGTTGTGATAGAAAGGTTGTCTACCACAACTCATTGTTTTATACCTATCCTGTTGTGTCAAAAATAATTAAATTAGGAGATATCATAAGAGCTTGGGTGTTGATTATTGGACCCTTGCGACCAAGGAATATAACTTTATGCATTAGGTGAATTTTGAGGTTTAAAATGGGACTTCTAAGAAAAATAATAAAGTAAAACGTTTTTTGTGTGTAAATATTCATCTTATATTACTTCAGAAAAAGATTGCATGAGCATTGACTAAGTGTTACTATTCTTCTTAAGGGAATACCATACCAATAACACATATATAAGACCTTGATATTACTTCATTTTATTTTCATTTTAGTTTTCTTCTCATTTGATTAATAGAAAATGTTACAAAATTACCAGTACAAAAATAAGTTTTCCAGCAAGCATACAAGCCTTGCCTTGAACATAAATTGGAAGGGTTAGCATTTAAAAAATAATCTGACAGTATCATTCAGACTTGGAACTAGAATGTCAATTTTTCTCGGGCGAGTTTAGAATGGACATGCTTTGAAAATCCTAGAAGAATATAGTATTTGGTTCCTGTGATGTGTAGCTCATTCATGAACTTTGCTCAATGAGTAGCATGGGACTTTCTTGAATGTAAACCTAGTTTCCCTTACTAACGCTTCTCCATATGCTTTGTTAACATGCAGTGACCTTGGAATTGCTTGAGCGAACGAGAACCCTGTGAATAGAGAAGCCCATATATTCAGTGCCCCATGAGATTCTTCATTCCCAATTGCATCCTTCGCATGAATTATTTCCTTCCCTTGTGTAGGCCTGAGTGGAAGTGAGGCCAAATGAATTGAATTATGGCTTGTTGATGCTTCCAAGAGGCCTATTGTTATTGCCACCCTAATCCTCAATGATTATTGAAGCCACTAGTGCACTGAGAAGGAGCCTTGAGGACCGTATATCACCCTTGTTGCCCATACTTGCTTTGAATCCCTGACTCAAAGGGAATTGAGTGAGTGAGTATCAAGAATTTGAGCCACCATAGTATTTCATTGAATTATTGAGGTGCTTCTGCAAAGTGTAAATTCTTGAAAGGCTAGAGCTCAGGGCATTTCAAACAAGGAGGACATGCTCAACCCCAAGGGATACATGGGCTTTCAAGATAGCTTGCGTATTGTAATTAGGCACGAGCATCTAAAGCTTAGATGGAACCAAATGATCCCATATCTCGGGTGGTTTGATCCCTAGATCAACGAGGAGAATTCTGTTATAATTAGGGATATTTGCACCAAATGAAGGGTAATATCTCTCTGTCAATGCCTCGACAACCAACAGAATCCCAGAGTAGGACCATCTTGGGAGTGCATGAACATCGAAAACAAGAATGGCATGGTTCATATCTAGACACAAACTAAAGGTGGTAGAGGGACTAGGCATGGTGATAGTCGAGTTACAAAGTCAATTAATAATGGGATTAAGTGTGTGATGATGGGAAAATGTGAAGTTATAATTATCGGCCATTATGATTTATAAAGCAATGTACATAACCACAGAGGATGAGATGGCTCTTTGTAGGTGATAATTTAACTGCTTGTACCTAATATTAGGTCGCATGTCTATCTAGGTGGCTTAACAAAAGGGGGAGTTACATGATTCTCATGTGGAGGAGTGAGAATCTAACCTTCTGAGGGGCGAATAAATTAATACTTAAAATAATAACATAAGAGTTATTATTTTTTAAAGAAAAAGGAAGGAAACTACTTTTTAATTGTATTTTCAGCTTATCCCCTTATAGGTTTACTCAAAATTCAAGTGTAGACACATCTTGAATGTAAAATTAAATTCAACGTCTAATAAGAACCCACTTTGCATACTTTTGAGTAGACCCACATCGAATAAAGTTTTAAATTGATTAAAAAAAGCTTGTTGAACAATTCTACTAGATTTTAATCTTTCACAATTTTAAATCTCAAGAATAGTGTAAAATTTGATTTAAAACATAAAATTAATTGTTGAAATATATTTTAATTGTATTATGAAATGGATGTATTTCATTTTGTATGAGGATCATTTTTTTTAATATCATATTTATCCAATTTATGAAATGAATGTGTTTCATTTTGTATGAGTAATCATTTTCTTTAATATCATCCTATCTAATTACACTGGATTTTAGTATTATGAATTGGATGTATTTAATTTTGTTTGGAAAAGTGGAATGGATTTTAATATTATGAATTGAACATATCTATATATATATATATTTATATATATATAATATATATATAATATATATATATATATTATATATATATATATCATTTTTTCGGGAAACTGGACTGGATTTTAGTAGTAAAAATAGTGTAGTTATTCAATATAAAATAAATTGAAAAAATAAATACAATTTATTAGTAGAGTTGTTCTTTTCCCACAAAAATTTAATGAAAAGAAAAGAAAAAAGGATGTACATCAGTGAAAAGATGTAGCTTAAAATATAGAGCAGGTACAATATGTACACCTATGTAGACTTTAGTAGTCAAACTATTGCACAAAGGAGGGTCCTTTGTCTCACAAACAAGGGATGTCATACACCAATTTGGTGTCTATCTTGTTGTCACTTTAAAATTAGACAACTATTATTACTACTACTATAGGAACTATAAGCATATAAAGAGTTAATATAAGAATATATTTTAAACTAAACATGACTCGAGAAAAGACAAAGATAATGACTTTCTTCTTCTTCTTTTAATCCAATAAAAAAAGATTCATAATTTTTATAATAAACAAAACAAATTCCACTTCTCATATTTTTTGATAGCATTTAAATATAATCAAAATAATGAGTTTCATAGTTAAGGTCCATGGACAATGCCATCCCTAGGTGGTTATAGGAAAAATGTATTTTAAAAAAAACTTTCCATATACTACATAAAATAATTACAACCTAAATTTACATACTTTAGAATATTCCTTAGCCATCGATAAGGAACAAAACCTACTTACTTATATATTCTTTCTAAAAATTATATTATATATATATATATATATATATATATAAATAAATCAAATTTTCCAACCAAGGTTCTTAAACTAAAACCTAGCCAGAGTGTTCAAACTTGGACTTCTTCATGAAAAGGGGGATGAAAATAGTTAGAGGTATGACCCTCCTTGTCTTCTAAAATGTACCATTGGATATGTATCATATGAGTTTCAGCGTTTGAAATATCATTAGCATAATGTTTCTTCATTTATGAATATCGTTAAAAGAAACACAATTGAAATAATTACAAATCCCTCAAACTTCCTTCAATAATGAATAGAAAAAATTATATAATTTTTCTCCTTTATCCATTTTGTCATATTTATTAAAACTTGAAAAACTTGCAACGTTATGGTTTTTGTTTTAATAAATAGAATAGAAAATAGTTTTAGAGCCATCATCTTAACATAGTTATTAGTTCTTAATAGTTTTAGAGACATCATCTTAACATGTGATCCTCCTTGTTTGCAATTCATGAACATATCAGAAAGATGAGTGGCAGAGGACTGACAAAATGTGGTCAAGAGCCCTATACTAGTGTCATATCTCAGAGGTAACTGAAAATATTAGAGGAATGCTTTAGCAAGTGTCACGAAAATGGAATTAGACCTAGCGGGCTAGTCTACATACCATTTTGCAGCATCTCTATAGAGTGTGCATTGTAACAGCCGAAGATGAATGGATTCATTGGTAATGGAATTAGATGAACACCACATGTGGAATGAGCGGACGTGATTGGTAGGGTCCTCTCCATAATTACCCTCAAACTTGTGGATATTGGAGGGAAACCTAGTCAGCGTAGATGGCCAATGAGCATCATGGTGTATACGGTCATTTATCAACTGGCTAAAATCCAGGAGGCTTAAACCAACCATAAAAGGTAGCATGGGAGCTTCCAGAATGGTTCCTGAGATAGCTTTTCTAGATGTGATCATCGGGGTAGAACCGGAGCCAACACCAGGTTGGGTTCGTACACTAGATGTGGGTCCAGACATGGTGATGATATGTGATGAAGGAGGCTTAGAATTAGAAGAAGAATCAGTTGAACTAGAAGAAGAGTCAATATGGGGATTCGGGGGACTATGAACTCTGACCCTGCTAGGAGGAGTAATATAACCAAGCAGAAACTAGGGATGAAGCCATAAGAATCTCCACGAAAAATGCCTTGGTGGCGCAATGATGGTAAGGCACAAGTGAAACAAAAATGGTGAAGGGAGATCAACAAGATGTTGTTTTCTTTGTGTAGGGAGATAAATTAATTAGGTTAAGTCTTGGCTTGGCGGTGTAAACCAAGCGCGCTTCGCTTAAGGTGTGCTTGTGTGTGTAAGTGACTTTATTAATTATGCACATATCATGTTTGAAAAAAGAAAAAATATTGCTGAAAATAAACTAAAATTGAAAACAGGAAATGAACAACAAATCAATTAACTAAACCCCACCAAAACTGGGTTTGCAAACACTGTGCTCGTTGGTTCTGAATCAACTGAAAACACACTAAAAAAAACAAAGATATCTAAGTGTCAGCGTGACTGGGATCAAATGACATTATGTTGTTGGAAAGTGGTGCATCAAAAACAAAGAACCAAAGAGGAAAATCGCTACAAAAATATAGGGAGATGGGTGTAAAGCCTAGGGCAACCAATGGGACCTTAAGGCAAATGACCAAACAAGATTTAAAATGAAACTTTGGATGGAAATAACCTATCTTTGTGGATATGAAACATAAGGGTATAGATATGGAAAATATGGATGAAAATGTTGCAAAAACTCAGACTTTTTCCTCAGCGAAACTCCTCCTATAAAGGTGGAAGCACACTAGAAGCCCTAAGGGGCTAAATTTCACTCCAAAAAGTAAATTAGAGTAGATCAAAGCCTAAGTGGGGTGAGGAAAGTGGTCAACCAACCCAGTAGACAGCTCTAAGAAAAACCCAAAAACAGAGCTGAAAAATGCAAGGAAACCCTAAAAATTGCACGTAGTGACCTAATCCTAGGCAGATCGCACTTTTTTGGCTGAAAGGTGCTCTTTGGACCTCCAGAACACACTTTTGGGGAAGAAAAATGCAATTTATGCCCCTTGATTCTTGGTCAGCAAGTCTCGAATTTTTTTTCTATCTCTATTGCGGCTGGTTCCTGTGACGTGCGGAAAAGACTAGAAATCTTCCAGAAGTTAGAAATTTAACAATCCTAGGGTTAGAAAGCCAGTAAAGAACATTAAGGGACTAGAAAAAGAAGAAACCATAAGCTAAAAACTGAAGGTCATCCGGGTTTCTAGATGACAAGTAAAAACCCACTGGAGTCACCAATTTTTTTATAGTGTTTTTTACTCAAAAGTGTACAGAAAGAAATCACCTAAGACTGTGGATGACAAATAGTCTCAACAATATAAATCGCTGCTAAATAGTGTACATCTGTAGCAAATGATAGAAACAAAACCTACAAAGTCCTTATATATGCCACAATCATAGTTAAACAACAAAATGAAATAGTAATAAATGCGAGTAACTCCAATAATCCAATGGAAACCAGATATACAAAGAATATATTTTATTAAATAAGACCTTGGAAGGGAACAAATAAATGTTACCATACCCCCTCTATGGGATGGGTTCTTCACTATCGTCAAACGTCTTCAGCGTGTGTAGAGTCTCTCTCCTCTATAATGTGTAAACCTAGCAAATAAAAAGTTTGAGCTCAATGGTAACTTAGATGGAAAGAAAAATGGTGTGCGATAGTGATAATAATTAGAGTTACAACAATGAGTGCAATAATGAAAATAATCAAAAGTGAATAATGAATGAAAAACCCTTTTATTTATAACAAAATATTGAGTTATCCTCGAATAATGAGCAATAATAAAATAGTATTAACCCCATTCTAGGAAAAACCACTTGGAATATTTTATTATATTTGGTTAGGAGGGAAAAAGCATTTAAACTTTTATTTAGAAATAATAAATAAATTATTTATTTATCATCTCAAGAAATATGGTTAAGGAATAATAAACAAATAATGATTTATTTAATTATTCATGAGGGATTTAGTCAAACTTGAAAAGGAATAATGATTAATTAGTGATTAATTAATTATTCCTAGAGAAAAATAAGATAATTAATAATTTATCTGTTTATTTTTCATAACTCGGTCAAATATGTGAAGGAATATTGATTAATGAATGGTTTAATTAATTATTCCTAGAATAAAATTAAATAAATAGTGATTTATTTAATTATTCTTTACGGCTTTAATTATAAATTACTTAAAAATTGTGGTTTATTAAGTAATTTCTCACACTGAAAGCAAATTTACAATTTTACTATGGTAAAATTGGCCTTACATGGTGTACTTCGACCCATCTAGTAAATTAGGCTATATGATCAATTTTTTTGGTGATAACACCCATAACATGTTTTCTAGAAGTGGGAGGTAAGCTTCAGTAAGTGGGTTAACTAGAGGAGTTATCTCCAACACCTATGTATGTATTGTAAAGGTTAGCACCCCTAGGATGAACACCCCTAATAACAAAAGGATTTCCAAATGGTTGTTGAACTCAAAGGCCAAAGGGTCTTCCAAGAGGATATCCTATTGGACCAAAAGGTTGACTAAAAAGGTTTCTACCCGAAGGATTAAGCATAGTAGTAGTGATAATGTCCTTACCCTCTTATACATTCCAAAGAAATGGAATGTTTGCTCAAGAATCACACCCCCTACCAATTGGTTACCCCAAAGAAATTTGAACCCAAGAGAAACAAAACTGCCCTCAGTTTCCCTAAGGAATAACATGGACTTAGAATGGTTGTTTCAATCAAATGGAAATATAGAATTAGGTATTAAAAACCTACCTATAAATATTTTTGGAACAACAATTGGCCCTCTAGATGCAAATGCGAATGTGGAGTTCAAACATTGGAGTTCAAACATCTAACATGTGGCTTAGGTATGATATTCATAGTGGAACTAGAGCCTTTGACAAAAATGGAAAAATGCGGTGAGGTTGATTATGCAAAGGAACCCATAATAGATATACTAAATGGAGGGAGATGGTATCTTGAGAAGTTATGCCAAAAATAGAAGATAGTTTTGGTGGAAGTGATGTGGACATGATTTGTGCTAGTAGAAAAGGTTATAGAAGTTGTTTCAAGCAGACTATTCATGACAGTAAGTGTCGATACAATAGGCTAAGCTATTGAAGCAACATCAAATACAACAAACACTTAGTAAGGTCAAGGTGGGTGAAAATATCTAGTTAGGTAGACACCCCCACTTATTAATATGAGGGAAGAGATATGTGTCTCATTGGAATGACAATGAGGTTGAGGTTGAGGTTGAGGTTTGACCATTGAGAATCACCCAAATTTTCCCTTGAAATAGGTACGTATGAAGTAGTGGAAGTGTTAAGATTTTGTCTGTGGGAAAGTGAAGCCCCCTCATAAGAAGAAAGGTCCTAAAGAAAATAAGAATGACATGTATTAAATTATGCCATGATGCTATCAAAGTATGTGTACATGAGTGTAAAATAAATAAAATTAAGGAAACTAGACATGGCCAAACAACATACACCTAAATAATCTAAGGAGAAAACTCACAAACCAATAGATCAAATGTATCTTCTTTTATCTAGATCTTGTTTGATCATGGCCTAAGTCATTTTTTAATATATGGTTGGCATAGTCATGTTGGCATCATGCTTAACATCTCAACACTTGGTGCAAGTACTTTCAACTATGTGCAGGTACCCTATGGGTGGTCTAAGTGACTACTAGCCGACATTTACCCCAAGTATAGTAATAACATACCCCTCACTATCACTCATGTAATGTCCATAATATTGTGACCACTATGGTTACGAGATGAAACCAGTCAACCTAGGGGGACAATCATTCATTGGATCCAGACATAATGTCAGTTTATCTAGCTGGTAGCCTCCCTGTGGAGACTCTTTGAGTATATGTAGAGCTCAACACCATTACCAAGTGAGGTAGGGTAGATCACTCGACTTGCCCCAATGTGGGATTGTGCTTGACCCTAGTGATAGAATGGATTCCTATGAAAAATGTTACTGCAAATGGACTTTCTCATCCTAACTCAAGATTTTAGCATTTGTTTTCATAGGCTTCTAGAGTTTACTTCACCAACCTATTTAAAGGCCCTAAAATCCTAAGCTAATGTTGTTGTGCTATCAAAGTAATTCAAATTTGTTTGATTAATTTCATTAAGTGTTGATTCTAGTGGTTATTCTTTAATGTCAAGGGTAAATTGTGGGAAACTTAAAATGATGTTATTTTTTCAAAGAAAGATATGCAAAATATACAGATGTAACTTTTAATTTCAATGAAATCAATCTACATGAGAGTTAGGTATTTTAAAATGAAACATGAAAATAATCCTTACAACCCTCTATTTTGTTACTCTTACATGCACCATAGATTAAAAAAATGAGAATACAAGCAAATAGTGAAAAAACAGAAAGGAAAATCTAATAAAACATACTCCAAATCAAAGATCTAATTTTAATTAAAAATGCATTCTAATATTAAGCCACACTTACAAGGTGACAAAAAAGGTGAAGGGTTACAAGACAACGGTGATAGAGAGATATCTAATTCCCAATATATTTGTCAAAAATGAATCACAAGAGGATTCAAAACCCTCAAAAATATGATGAACCCTCAAACCAGATATGAAGATGACCCAAATACAGGTTATGAAGCATGCAATAAAACTGCAAAACTTTTAGATAAAACCCTGTCAAAACGCCATTTGAGTGCTTCACCATTCTTTATATGAGAAAAAAAAGAGTATAAATGGCAAACAACAGTTTGGTAAAAAGAAAACCAAAGCATTGATAGATATAACACTACTTTGTTGAGCATGGAGAGGAAAGTGTAAGGGCTTTCTTACCAATATTTTAATTTTACAAACATTGGGCTTTAAAAAATTTGGGTTTCTTACCATATCAATAGAAAATAACTATGAAAACAATATCCACTTGGTTTCCACAGTGGAGTTGCAGGTTCTATTTGCATAATTGTTCTTACAATGACATGGTAATTTGAACGCATACGCCTACCTAGGACCTATCATAGACAACTACTCTCCAACTCACTTCATGACACACACATGCATTACAAGAAATAAATAAGTGTATATTAAATTTTCCATGTTGTTCTAGAATATGAATATTAGGTAAAGCCAGCTAGGGTGACTTTAGAGATATTTATTTTGTTCTCCTTGCACATGTTTCCAACAAACAAATGATCAATCCAATAAAATATGTCCTATTTTAACACTCAGTAGCATCAGCACACTAAACACAATTACAAGCACATTAAGCATTAAAGAAAACTAATTTTATTGGGGTGGGGGAGCATATTGTTTACCTTATAACATAATCAAGTACAAAAGTAGCTCCTCTACAATCCTATTTCCATGCTCCTCATCCCACCACAATTCACTATCACGACACACATTATGTACAAAATATTGCAAGGAGGCACACAAGTTTCCAATCCAACAACATTTACTTAGAATGAAATTTTATGTCTTTGTTCGATGGAGGGAATTTATGTTATATATGGTTTTGAGGAGTGATCACAATGCATCTAGATGCTTTTTTGACTATATTTTATATGTTTGTGTTATCTCAAAATCTAACCCTGGAAGGCTGCAGACCATGAAGTCCTCAAGTAACTATTTCAAACCAATCTTTTAGCTAAGTCTTAGCCTCCTCAGCCTGAGAGGGCTCTCTCAAAGGATTAATGATATTGATTGATGATAATATAGATGGCTAAATCTATCTTGGGTTTGTGTGTTTGTAGGTTGAAAAGATGAAGGCTTGCTACCATTGGGCTATGGAGTCAACAAGTCAATAAATTCAGTGGAAAGGTTTCTTGACATGAAAGCTGAGGCAAATGGGGTTTTCAAACAAAGATAATTCACTCAAGGAAATAGGTCATCACAATAATTCCATTACTAAAGGAAGTCAGAGCATAGGATTATGAATTCTGAGTAATAGTAATGAAATCTATTGCTGATGGTTCAAAGGTGATTTACTCACAAGATTATGAAAAGACACATTCATCTCATTACTAAAGGAAGTCAGAGCATAAGATTATGAATTCTAAGTAATACCAATGAGATCTATTGCTCAACACAATCATTCCATCACTAAAAGAAATCAGAGCACATGGTTGTGAATTATGAACAATAACATTGTAATCTAGTGCCGGTGGTTCAGATATAAAACATAGTCATCTTATTGTTAAAGGAAGTCAGAGCATTAGATTATGAATTCTGAGTATTAACAATAAGTTCTACTGAAAGTTATCAAAATAACATATAGATCAATAAAGGATTAACTCCATGAGAACTCAGATCTGTTCAAGAAAACCTCTCTACATTACTAATTATAGTTCATAGCATAAAGCAGCAGGTGAGCCAAAAGGTCTCCAACCTCTTTCTAATTCGACCTATTGCTCTATATAAAGCATTTAAAATTAGGATTCCATCATCCATCATCAAGATAATTCGAATTTTCCATCATTGACACCTATTCTAACCATAAAACAAACCATTAATTAGAACTAGCTGTTAACTAGGAGTGCTAGTGACATAATACAACTAGGAGTGTAACTCCTTATCATGATTACAACAACCTTATATAAGCATTTAAAGCATTATTTGACAACTTGAAACCTCAATAAGTCGAATTTGATGAAGCCTCCCACGTGATCATCTGACTACTGAATACAAACCCTAGAAATTAGGGAACATGTTTCCTTGTTTTTAGGTTTAGGATCCCTGAAAAATGGCACGTGGGACAGAGCCTTTATCTCCTCATCCATGACACATTTTTCGAAACTGAAGGAGGTTTTTTTATTCCATGATGCATAAAATAAAAAATTCTCTTGGTTTTTTAAAATACTTCTCCAGCTGTCCCAAATCCATCCTTGAAAAACACGTGTCAAACAGGAAAAATCCATTCTCTGAATTTTGGGTTTCAAAAAAAGCTTATTATCTCCCAACTGAAAACACTTATGAATAAAGTGACATAGGTTACTTTAGCTGGAGAGTTTATTAAGAGAAACCTCATTCATAATTCCAAAATACCTTTTCATGTGACCAGAAACGGATCTTGAAAAAGACTGCTAAAACCAAAAGACCAAGCTTGACTTTCAGCAGTTTCGTAGCGCAATTTTAACCATAAATTCCTCCGACCTCAGAATGAATTTGAAGAAATGGAAAGAGGTTTTTGTATTTCAACATGTTGGGAAGAAAATCCTCTTTCATTTTTCAAAATTGAGTTCTCAGCGGCTCAAGAAGCCCTCTCGAAGTTAACTAGTAAAAACAATTTTTCTGTTGAAACAGGCTGCTTCAGGGGTTTCGTAGCGCGCTACAAAAACTCCTAGTTCAGTGATTTCGTAGCGTAAAACTGGTTTTTTACATTTCCTACGCTACGAAAACACCTAGAGTGAGTTTTTCACTATGAAAACCTTGACACAAATTTGACACATGGAATTTTAGGTGATGTGGGACCAGTGATGGGCAAGAACGAAGTGTTGACCCTATTTGACTATACCAACAAGATTCTTTTATAGATCTTAGATACGAAAACAACCATGGAAAGACTAGAACAAGACTAACATGAATCCTTTAGAATCAAGTTGATGTCAAAACACATGGTGAGGCTTTTAGGACATGGAATGAGGTTGTCAAACTTTATTTGAAGATGGACATGAGACTCTAACCTTATGACTTAGACTCTAAAACATAAAAATGACTTGACCATGAGTTGAGCATGACTGATACAAGAATTGAGAAACCATGTAATTTGTCCAAATTTTTAAAGGAAGTTTTATAGTGATAACATGTTGCTTCATCCTTATTCTCAAAAACTAATCAAGTTTGGCATTTTTTAGAGTTATCCATTTGCACTTATGCTTCAACTCTCTTTTGTTAAGTAACTAAAGAGTTGTTAAGCACATTTTCTCGTTATGAGGTCACCAAGAGTGTTGTTAGGCTTAAAAATGTTGTCTGCTAGTGTTTTAGGTGCATTTAAGGAGAAAAACCTCAACTTGTGTGGAGTTTCCTTCGAACGTTTTCTGCATTCGAGTTCTCAAATAGAGTTCATTCCCTAATGAACCCAGGGGGGAGTCACTTTGAGATACAGAGTGCTTAGATGGTGATATCTTAAGCAATAACATTTTTTTGTATTTTAACTTTGTTCTTGGACTCACATACTGCTTCAAATTAAAGAGGGAAACTTTAGAAACATAATTCTTTGGGATTATGTAAATTTAGCTTATTCACTTGAAAGGAAACTGTAAATCCTTTATTGAATACTAAGAAGTCTAAGAAAATTCTTGGAATATGAAACCAAGGGTCATAGATTTTTCTACTTAAATATATATCTTCTTAATAATAAGTATCACATGATCATGTAATTCTATTTTATTTACGCATGTGTTGTAACATAAGCTCATATTTTATTTAAGGAAAATAGAAAATAAAATATATGGAAGACCATATTATATAAAAATAGATAGATATAGAAGATCATATATATATATTATATTATATAATATATATATATATATATATATATATATATATATATATATATATATATATATATAATATATATATATATATATATATATATATTTTTAAAAATTAAACACACTCAAGAAGTTTCCTACTAATTAATTTGGTAAAGCATATAGACATGTTATGTGATATATTAGGAAGTTATTGATTCAATATCCAATTAATTTGTGTCCAAAAAAGGGAAAATATTTATAGGTCATGATATTCAACAACATATATGAAAAAAAAGTAGCTTTAGAATTAATGCAAACATATAAATCAAAAGGCTAATAAACAATAGGGATTAAAATAGTTACTCAATCATAGATTTAACATTTTTAAGCTTAAAAAATCATAAAGAATAACTAAATTGTAACATTACTTTAAATTATTATTAAAATATTAATTATATTAGGAATTAATATATCAGCTAAACCTATATACATTAATAAAATGTAGCAAGATTCTTAACCATGGATATTCAACATCACTTTACCATAGAGACTTGTAACATGTATATAAATTTCATTGCAATATCATAGACCATTGCTATGTTTTATCAATACAACTGGCCCCAAAAAAGCCATAACTTTCTTCATAAAATTCTTGAATATTCCATAAGGCTTAAATTTTTACCATCCACCTATACTTGTTTACAATTATATTAAAATTCTAGAAGTTTTATTCCAAAATAGATATTCCTACAAGTATGTTTGTTTTGGAATAGATGTTCCAAAATTATAATTTAATTATTAGTAATTGTGTTTATAGGCGTGTCTACTTTGGATTTGATCCCTATAGGTTCTTGGTGATCCAAAGTTAATATGGATGTAGGTTTGTTAAAAAAAATGTCATATGCACATCCAAGATAATTAACCCTCTAACCTCCCATTAGAGAGACACTTTAGTGATGGAAACTCTACCAATTGAGCTAACCCTCATAGATTAACTCGTATATTATATAATTGATATAATAATAGTAATTTAAAATAAAGTTATAATTTAATTATAATATTTATATATAGTATAATTTTTTAGTTTTGGCAATGAAACATGTATCATGAAGTAAGTTTTTCGACACCACATCTATTTATATCAAGGCACTAATTATTAGCTAGATGGTAGGGAATTGAACTCCATGGAATTTTCTAAAATATCCTTAATAGTAAGCACAATCAGAAGGATGTGACTTATCTTAAAATTAGTTAAAACTTTTATTTAAATTCACTATTTAATAAAATTTCATGGCTTTTAGGACATGGCATATTAGTAAGCCATGCTATTGTAACAATGTTTGTTTACACATCAAGAATTATCCTTATAGCTAAGAATTTTAAGAGATTCACTTTTTAAGGTATATATGCTCAGCTCATATTTATTCTTTTTATTATTAAAATTGATTGCAACAATAATTTAAAATAAAGTTATAATTTAGTTAATTTTTATGTCTTTTTTAATTATAACAATCCAAAGTGTAATTATTTTTGTTTTTTATTTATTTAAAATGATATAGAGGATTTTGTATTTATATGGAAGTTTGTCCTTGGATCCTAACAAATACATTAGGTAGTACATATCAATGTCTTCAAAAAAAATTCCTAAACCATCTTATCCACCAAAACTACAATTTTTTAGAGAGGGACTCCATATAGGACAATAACAAGTAGGGTTGTATACATATATACCTTAAAAAACCAGTGAAAATTACATGTGGTAGTGTAATTGATTGATGATGGAGAGCATCATAACTATGTAATGCCAATCCATTTATCTCTAACGAATAGGAAAAGGCATGGTTTGACCATTGATTTTTAAATCTCTCGATCTTACTTTATGCCCTTCATTAGCACATTACTCCCCATATTTATTGAGATCAAAGAGAACATGGAAATTTCCTAATGAAGTTAATCCTTTTGTTACTTTTCTAATTTTTTTTTTTATAGGAATTACTAATGATTTTCTCTCCCTTGGAAAGGATTCCTTCACAAAATGTTGATTAACAAGTGAGAGAGGTTACCTATTTTTCTTTGGCTAACTATATCCCCCTAATAGAGAGGGTATAAGCTTCAAAGTTGGTTATTTATAATGCATACTAAGCCCCATAAATTATTTGCAATATTAAGTTCCAACATAATAAGGTGTATTATGAGCTAAGTATTTTGGTGTTTATCCATGTTTACTAGTCATAAGGGTGTCTATTTTGGAATAGGGTTTCTAGTATTTTAAATGTGTGGAGAGGTACCCTACAGCGTAGTATAGAAGAGATATTGTAATGTTTTGTCTTGTCTTATTGTGTAAAAATTTTTACTTAGTAAAATTACATAATTATAATATAATAATTAAAAATAAGGCAATAAGATTATAATTAGAATATAGAGGTAAAAATAGCTATTTACCATTGACCTTTTGGACTCACTTTTTGAACAACCCCATAGTTTTTTTCCAAAGTAATATATATTATAATATACTATATAAGATATAATATAATAATATATATATAATATATATATATTATAATAATATTATATATATATATATATATGAGTATATATATATATATATATAATATATTAATAATATAAACAAGCCTAATCATAATAACAAGGATGTACTCTGAAGCACCATGTTTGATCCCTTTCACTACACTTTGGAGATTGAAGGTAATATGGATCTACGATGGTATAATTTTTCTCTGGATAGTTTCTTTATGTTATGTAAACATTTTGTCTCAACAAGAGTCGTCATAGCAATGTACTTAATTTAAGAATATTGTTCCATATTTTCTCATAAAATGTATATATGTTAATTCCTTTTATAGTTACTAATAAATTAATAATAATTTAAAATAAACTTATAATTTAGTTAGCTTTTTATAATTGTCTTTTAATTAAATTTCAGCAACATAATATCTATTATGTAGCAAGTGTTTTGATGTTTATTATAAACTTATGTTAATTAGCATTTACCAAGCTAATTAATTTATATAATTAGAGTAATTGTAAATTCTCCATCATGAATTACGAAATAATGAATTGAAATCTATATTGCTCCTTCTAACTTGTTAAGTGTGACATTTTTATTAATTATGAAATGGTGAAGCAAGAGAAACTCATAATTTCTTTGATTATTTTGAAATGTAAGAATGTGGTTGTTCTTTTCACCAAAATGGTTGTCCAAACAATTGAAATACATCCATTTAGTAATATTAAAATCCATCCTAGTTGAATTAATATAATATTAAAGAAAATAATGGTTCATACAAAATGAAATACATACATTCTCTCCAACTCAATATGGTAGAGATATTTTCATGCTTAACATTTTTTACTTGATCAAAAGAAAATAATAAATTAATCAATTATTAAATTATCAATAATATTTCCAACTTCATCTTATTATGAAAAAAAAAAAAAAAAAAAAAAAAAAAAAAAAAAAAAAACTAATAATTATAATTATAATAATAATTCACAAATAGTTTTTTGAGAATTGATATACTAAATTAGATTAATTAGAATATAATTTTATTATAATTACTTCATTTTATAATAGATTCACACAATATACAAAATCCATTATCTCACAATATTTTTATAAATTCACAAACAAAATGAAATACATTCATTTCACAATACTCTATTAAAATTTGAATCTAGTACCATTGGATAAGGATTTAGTACCATTGGGTAAGGATGATATTAAGGTGATTTTTGGCTTTGCTTTACCTCTAACATTACTACTCGCATTGTGGGCGGGCACGCAACTCATTAAGTGTAACACACAGCAATTCCAAGCCAATGATCTCTTCATGCAGACTCTCGTCACTCTGCTCAGAAATTTGGAACAAAACAAAGGCGTCATTGCATGTCACGGCTAAAAGATGTCGGTTGCAGGAAATGGGGGATCACCCAATGCCTACGAGGAAGCACACTGTGATATCGCATTCACTGTCTTACCCTCAACATTGCAGCTATCTAGATCAATTGTGGCCTTGCCATCGGTGCTGAGGCTTACACCGCTAACTGTGCACTGCACTATGAGAAGAACAACTTCTAGTATCATCTGATTATGTGATAATGTGCTCTGTCCTTTGTATGTATGTCCTCTTAGAATCATGTCCTGGCGAGTTGTTAAATAAATTGAAGAATCAAGTTTATAGATTAAGTGGACAACTCAGAGGTGAGGAGCTCCATTTGGAGACTGCCTCTAGCAGAATGCTCTACAACAGATCATTTTATAATAAAAATTATATATAGTGTTCACACATCTAGGGAATTTATAAAAACTACCTAAGAAGTAGGAACTAATTCCTAATTTAAGGCTCTAGTGAGCTTAATCTCTCCAGATTTACATATTCTCTATTATCTTCAACAAGAATCATGTGTGGCATTTCTGTTTTAATGTAAATTTCAATTATAATTGAATAAGAGTTGACTTATTAGTACTATATAATGAATAAAACTCAATAGGGCTTTATAATGTTCAGTCTTCTAATGACTTACAACCTCTTATGCATTTATCTTCTCATAAATAGATAAATTACTGCACAAATATCTTACGTTTTAATCATATCTCGCCAAAAAGCTTACATAATCTTTAATATTAATTTTCATAAATTTATTTTATTTTAAGTAATTTTGAGTATGTATTATTTTAATTTTTGTTAGATAGCTAATCCTCGAGATTAAACTTGGGTTGGTTTGGGTAGTTATTGGAGTCCAAGAACTCTCGGGAACCAATTCAACTATTTCCTATATGTATTTATATGTACACCATGTACATAATTCTTTCATATCATTTAATATACATTTTATTTGGTTCCCAATTGAATTTCCTTACAGTGGTATCAGAGCGGGAAGTTTATCTGCGTGTAAATTGAGAGCCACTAGTTTTGTGGCCTTCATAAATGCTGTTGGTTTGAGGCATCTAAGTTGTTGCAGTTGTGAAATGCGAATGCTGCTTGTCATAGGCATCTAACTGAGAATGAGGAAGGTGTGCGTGACTCCTATATGAACGAAGATCATCATTCATAAAATAATCAAAGTAATGTTTCTGCAGGAATAGAAATTTCTCTTGAAGAGCTTGTTCTTGAGCCTATTTTTCAAGATGAGCAACCATCACAACCACTTCAACAACCTTTACGAAGATCTACAAAAGGAAATGCAACTGAAAGTTTTTATGAGAAGCCTGATACTCCCAAAATTTTCATAAGGATCTAGGAAGAGATTAGACACAATAAACACATAATTGGTTTGGGTTACAAAGAGGATATTCAGGGTGTATCTTTTCACATTCCTGATTTTGCTAAACTGATACAATTCCGAAGCGCTGGATTTCTGGACGGTGTTGTTCCAAAACAAGTTCATAAATGCCAACAGTGTAATAGAGTTGGACATGTGAAAGATTGGTGTTTTTATCTTCACCCATATGGGCATTGCAGAAAGCGAAATCATCATACAAATAGATGCTCTAGAAAGAAGTCAACTGCAAGAGAGAAGGTAAATTTCGGATGGATTGATTCTTGGGATTGGACCAAAACAGCTAAGGAGATTTACACGACATATCGAAGGATATATTCCAGAGTGATGAGTAGCCTTACAGTAATGAAGAGTACTTCTCACCTTTTATTTGAAAAGGGGGGAATGGTTGATGGTCTACTACCGGTTCGAGTTCGAGATGTCAAGCGAGCCTGAGTTACATTTGAGTTGATTGAGATGATTGAGCGCTTCCATGTTTGGAATTGTTTGAGGAATTGCTATGATAGTTCTAGAGTTTGTGGTCACCTTAAGACCACATTTTTTGTTGTTCTAAGAACCGCTATGAAGGTTCTTGAGTTGTTGTTAGTTGAGACTTTGAGTTCTCTCATCCTGGTTTGTGGTTATCCATAAAAACCATTTCTTGAGAGACA
This sequence comes from Pinus taeda, assembly GCA_000404065.3. Taxonomy (NCBI): domain Eukaryota; kingdom Viridiplantae; phylum Streptophyta; class Pinopsida; order Pinales; family Pinaceae; genus Pinus; species Pinus taeda. The sequence continues at coordinate 49,629 of APFE030682355.1, forward strand.
TTCAGCTCTTGGTTGAGATGCATTTCTGCATTTTGAGCTCTCGTTCTTCCACTTTGGTGTATCCCTTCGGATTAAGGGGGGAATTGTTACATAGCTAATCCTCGGGATTAGACTTGGGTCAATTTGGGTAGTTATTGGAGACTAAGAACTCTCGGGAACTAATTCAATTGTTTCCTATATGTATTTATATGTACAACATGTACATAAATCTTTGAAATCATTTAATATACAGTTTATTTGGTTTCCAGTTGAATTGTCTTACAATTTTGTTTTCTAACTTTCTCTCATACATTTATTAATTTTATTTCCATAGATCCTAAACACTGTAAAATCTCTTAAAATGACTTTTAGATTCAATTACTTAATTTCTGAGGTGTTATATTAATTTTTATGTGTGTATAAAAACTCTAATCATATATTTTGTTAATTTAATATTTTTGTATATTTATTACATTTGTTATATTATAATATTATTGATTTAAAAAAAAAACGCTGAAATAACATTGTAAATTCATCTTAATTCTAAATTTATATTAAAAATTAAATTTCTCCAATATAAAATATCATAAATACTACCTTAATCAAAAAAAACTTTTCTTCATTAGTCTTAAATTTGTCAGAGAATTTACTCTTATACCTTTATTGTATGTGATAAACAATATGTATATTAATAATAATGATATGAATATAGATTCATCTTAATCTTAAATTTATATTAAAAATCAAATTTCTCATATTGTTATAATGAAAAAATATATTTTTCATTAGTCTTGAGAGCTGAGAATTTACTCTTATCGTTCATCAATCTTGAGGTTGTCTGAGCTGGGAATTTACTCTTATTACCATCATTGTATCTCTCTGATTTCATGAGAAACCCCTCGTGATCCCTCTCCGTAACCTTCAATCTTTCTTACCATATTGTTGCGGCCTCTACTTTATGAGATATGTATCTTTGGAGGGAGAGAGCATTTATGGAATCTATGGTTCTAGAAGTTCCAATGGTTAGTTTAATTTGTATCGAGTTTTTCACAGCTAAAAGCATTTCTTAATGGCAGTTTAAGATCAGTTTTCCTTAGGTTTTAGCTATACTATCTCATGTGATCCTACTTAGTAAATCTGTTGGCATATTTCTTTTTCTAAATCTGTTGGCATATTTCTTTTTCTAAAGGGTTTAGTAGAGGTTTTAGCTATACTATCTCATGTGATCCTATTTAGTAAATCTGTTGGCATATTTCTTTTTCTAAAGGGTTTAGTAGATTTGTTTGGATGTTATTTTATTTATAAAAATAAAGACTATTTATAATTTAGGAAAGTTTCTAGAAAATTAGGAATAAGTTTAGATGGTTAAGAATATTTTGCATGTTTTTTTAATTTTGGCAATGTGAAATGTTTTATGGACAAGTGTTTTGATACTTATTATTGATTTATTTTTATTTACATTTACCAACAATTTAATTGATATCACTATGTTAGTTATTTTAGATTGACTAAATATAACAAGCACATAATTTTTTAATTATTTTGAAATGGTCACTTACACATAGTTATCAACAAGTAAAATTCTTTTCAGTTTGAATTGGTTACTCCTAAAATTTAAATACATAAAGAGATCTTTTGTATTATATATTCTTTATAAGACTTTTCTTCTCACTAAAATACTTGCTGAACAAAATGAAATACATCTATTTCATAATACAATTGAAATATATTTTAATAACTAATTTTATATTTCGGTATATTGTACCTAAGGATGTCGTGCTTCATGCCAGGGTAATTTTAAGGGTGAAATACATCTATTTCATAATACAATTGAAATATATTTTAATAACTAATTTTATATTTCGGTATATTGTAGCTAAGGATGTCGTGCTTCATGCCAGGGTAATTTTAAGGATGTCGTGTTAGATGGAGAAATGAATATTGTAGATTGTAATAGTCTCAAAGATCATCATGTTCTAAAATGCATGATCTTCCTCGCAAATAAACTATTGGATAAGCATTTATTGAGCTTGTCTTCTTTTGCTTCCGTATCAAAATCGCTATGGCTAAAGCTGCAAAGTCTAACTTTGGCATTAAACTGACCTAATATATTAATTTTCGTATTTTCATAGAATCTTTTCAAGTATAAAGTATTCTTTACTATGGTTCTTTTGCTTTCGTATCAAAATAGCTATGGCCAAAACTGCAAAGTCAAACTTTTGCATTGAACTAACCTAATCTTTTATATTAATTTTCATATTTTCATAGATTTTTTATAAGTTTAAAGTATTCTTGGGTATGGTTATTTATATTTATAGTTTCTTTCTTTCTCATTTAGTTATCAATATTTATATTTTCATGTACTTGCAATATTGTTAATTTAAGTTATTAAATTTATTTTATGTTTATATACAAATGTTATATTAGATATTTTAGGAATGTATTTGGGATATTATGGATATTATCTATTATGTTTGGCGTCTCAAGTTATTTGATTATGTAGAGTGATTTTCTAGATAGTTTTGGGTTAGGTATGAGTGTAGATTTATCTTAGCCTTTGATTTATGATAAGTTCATGAAAATTATGTTTCTAACTAATTTTGTTTTTAAAAGATATGATGTTTTTTTTGAGTTTATAGATCTAAGGTTATAATAGATTTATGTTAGTTTTTGTATATAATCCATTTATTAACTTGAGGATTACACATTTTCTTTATTTGGGTTAATATGAACACACTAATAAAATGTTTTAATCATAATTTTTTTCAAAATGATTTATATAGTCTATACATAGTTGGCATTGAGATATTTTACTCTAACATAAAAATCAAAATATTTTATTTATGTTTAGTATTTCTTGCTTTCTATATGTATTTGATATTGTTTTCCTTCTTTCTACATATATCTAGTTGATATTTGCTAAGACGTGATCTACAACTAGTATGTAGCAATGTTGTAGTGGCGTAAATGTTTGTAAACATTTAAAATACATATAAAAAAATTGTTATTAATTAATGTTGGCCTTAATTTTCAACACATGAAATTTTAAATTGGGAGTAAAAATTTGGAAAGAAATTACCAAATACTTGGAATGGTATATAAAATTGATGTAGTTATACTTGTAAGAACTATTAGGCATGAAAACACTTATCTTATTTTGCATTTCACATTATTAAGATTAATCATAACAATTAATTGAAATATAATTTTTTTTAAATATTTATTTTTTGTTTGCTAGTCATTAATGAAAATCACTCTAGGAATGTTCCAAATCTGGTTATTTATCATGTATAAGAAGCCCAATGAATTCTTTGCAACATTAACTTCCAACATTCTAAGGTGTATTATGGGGTGAGTATTTTGATGTTTATCCATGTTTACAAGTTATTAAGAAGATAAGTGTGTCTATTTTGGAATAGGGTTTCTAGAATTTTATATGTGTGGAGAGGCACTCTCTAGCATAGTATGGAATATATGTTGTAATTTTTTGTCTTGTCTTACATGTAAACATTTTTGACTTGGTTAAATTACAAAAAATAAAATATAAATAAAATAAAATAGTAAAATTAATAATTAAAATAAATTTGAGGTAAAATATGTAATTTATCATTGACCATTTTTAGACTAAGATTTTGACAACCCATAGTTTTTCCAAAAATATATATGTATGCTACAAATGTAATTCCATCTTAACTCGTGATGTACTAAGCACCAGTACTAAGCACCAAACATTTGATCCCTCTAAGTACTTGGTAGATCTTAAATTAATATGGATGTGTGATTGTTTAATTATTGCGTGCAAAGTTTCTTTATGTTATGCAAACATTTTTACTCAATAAGAATATTCATGGTAAAATAGGTAATTTAAGAATATTGTTCCATATTTTCTGATATTTTTTTAAATGCATATGTGTTTGAGTTATGTATTACTTCTTTTTATACTTACTAATAAATAAATAATAATTTAAAAAAAGAGATAATATAATTAGTTTTTTAAAGTTTTTTTAATTAAACTTGAGCAAGAGGAATATGTACTTTATGTAGAAGTGTTTGAATGTTTATTAAAATTTACTTTAATAAATTAGCATTTACCAAGCTCATATGAATTTTCGTAAATTAATTTAATAATAATAGAGTAATTGTAAATTTTTCCATCATGAAATATAATGAAAAAATGAATTGAAATATATATTGCTCCTTCTAACTTGTTATATGTGACATTTTTATTAATTATGAAATGGTCAAGCATGAGAAAGTAATAAATTTTTAAACTATTTTAAAAATCTCATTCACATGTAAGAATGTGGTTGTTTTTCCACCAGTATGGTTGTCCAAACAAATGCAATACTTCTATTTAGTAATATCAAAACCCATCCTAGTTGAATTAATATAATATTAGAGAAAATAATGGTTCATACAAAATGAAATACATACATTCGCTCCAACTCAATATGGTAGAGATATTGTAATATTTAACTTTTATTTTTATTTTTATTTTATCAAAACAAAATAAAATAATCCAACCATTATAATTGTCAATAAACAAAAACACATTCAAGCATCTTCTATATCAATTATTTCTAAAAACCAATAATTAAACACTAATAGTATATCAATTATAACATTATACTTCACAAAGTATTTTTATAAGCAATTGATACATCTCCATTATAGACTAGTTACATTTTATTTTATAAGTTAATAATCTATTTGAGATGTTATATTATTTTTATGTTTCTATGTAAATTCTATATTATATATTTTGTTAATTTAATGTTTGTGAGCCAAGAGCCTTATTCTACAGCGAGTATGATATGTGAGTCTCTTGAAATTTTGGTCAAAATAAAAATCTAAAAATAAAAAATTTAAATAACTATACAAAACATTTAAATAATGTC
>APFE030682355.1:62598-79991 GCA_000404065.3 Pinus taeda
AATTATAAGAATATTATTAAACAATAAAAATAATAAAAATGAATTTAAATTCAAATCATTAGATGGTCAGCTTACCAGCTTGACATCTCGCCCAACCATAACCATATTTATTGCTACTGTTTCTCTTTTTTGTAAATCAGTCCTCATGATGAGTCTTGGTCTAGACTCAAAACATAGACAAATTAAAGATGAAAACTGTGGAATATCCGAATTCAATTTCTCAAAAGCCACACCACAGAAATCTACAAACCATTATATTGACCTTGTACGGAGGGGAAACATGGAAAGAGATTCGTGATCTTGAAAAGACAAGGGTTAAAATACAGAGAAAGGAATCAAATATACACTTCCCCAAGCAATGCCGCAATTCTAATCTAACCCCACCCTTTGCCTTCATCAAACAAAAATTACACAACCAGCATAACTATAAAGCATTTGAACAACTCATTAAATCCTTAATTCACCTAGAGATATCCATGAGCAGAGTTTCATTATGGCGATTATCTACAACATCCTTTAAGGCTCACTTAAAACTAGGAGCAATGATTTGAGAAGACCCTTGGACAGTCATAGATGCCTCCGCAACACTCAATGGAAATACAGAAGGACAAGTAGCTCCAAAAAAACATAATAACAAACCACAGAAGTTGGAAGAGCATCATAAAGATGAGCATAGCAATGAGTAGACACGCAGACAAGGCACCAACAACATGCAATATTCAAGTAGAACAGAGCTATGAAATGTGGAAACTAGGTCAAACTCCGAAGGCAGCACAAAAAATTCCAGGCTCGAAGCATGTAGGAAAGAAGCAATGTGCAACGTGGAATCTGAATCTAGCTCCAACCAAGACTTAAGAAAAACAAAACCACAGTCAAATACTATCAGCAACAATGGGAAATACTTCGAGGAAAACGTAGATTCTAGGCAGGAACCACACGGTAAAGAAGCACTGGACAACGTAGAACCGAATCCAGCTCCAACAGAAGCTTGCCTAAAGAGAACTTAATGGATATGCATTCAAATGCTGACATCAACAATGAAAAAGCTCAAACAAATGTAATAAAATAAAAATAGTCAAACAATACATTTAATAAATGAGACATTAGGTATGAAACGAATGACAATAAAATTCACAATGAATTAGGTTTAGATAACAATAACTTAATTAATAAAAGAATTAACGCAGATATTAATTTAAATAATAAAACCATGGGTGTAGATAAGAAAAATAATGATGACATTAATACATTAAATATGATTGAACACAATAAAAAGGATAATAAACTAGATAACAATAAAAGGAGAACTAATACTATGGTCAATAAGATAGGTATTAATACAATAGATAATAATAAAATGAGAACAAATACTATGGTCGAAAAGATAGATATTAATACAACCAGCACATCAGGAAAAACAATTAATAACATTCCTCACAATAACTCAACTAATAATAAAAAAGTTATAAATATTTCCTCTTATGAGCCGAGAAAGGAAGAAATTGAAGTCCTTAACAAAGGTCAATTTTGCCTTAGCCCCTAAGCAAATCCTGAATGAAGAAATTATGTGCAGTCTTGAAGATGGAATCAAGGCTCTCAGTGGTGAAGATAAAGAACTTGTCAGACAAGAGTGTAAGGTCATCCTAAGGAAAGCCAAACTGCCTAAAAAGAATCTAAGCTATAAACAACTTAAAACACTAAAAGGTTTGAGGAATAACAATGACATTGTCATTCTAAAGGAAGACAAAGGAGACACCACTATAGTAATGAATCATGAGGATTACATAAAAAAAATGAAGGACCACGTATATAGTAGTGGTAGCTACAAAAATCTAGAGAAAAACCACATCTATAAAATTACAAGATTGGTCAAAAACACATGAAAGAAGCCAATATAAACAAGAAACTAAAAATAGTGGTATCTACAAAAATCTAGAGAAAAACCACATCTATAAAATTACAAGACTGGTCAAAAACACATTAAAGAAGCCAATCTAAACAAGAAACTAAAAAAGTGCCTTACCCCTGACAGTGAAATTACCCATCGTATTTATGGAGCCCCCAAAATTCATAAAACAGATGTCCCCTTGAGACCTATAGTCAATACTATAGGATCACCCACATACGAATTAACAAAGTATGTCACAACAAATTTAGCACCTCCGGTTGGTAAAACCAGCTCTTACATCAAAGACTCCAACCAACATGTTGAATTCATTAAACATGCTAAGCTAGATCCGGGTGATAAAATTGTCAGTTTTGATGTGGTCTAGCTCTTCACTAAGATTCCCTTAGATGAAGCAATACAAGTGGTAAAAGAGGTGGCAGACCCCCAAACTGCAAAGTTGGCTGAAATCTATGTACAGTCCACTTTCTTCTCCTTCCAAGCGGAAATTTTTGAGCAAACTTCAGGAGTGGCTATGGGATCACCTCTTTCACCTATTGTAGCTAATCTCTTCATGGAAAATTTTGAAAAGAAGGCTCTTGACACCTACCCATTAAAACCTAAGTTTTGGATCAGGTTTTTGGATGATAACAATGTTGGTAGGCCTCATGGGGATGATGAACTTAAAAACTTTTTAAACCATCTCAAACAAGTTTACAATGGAGATTGAGGAGAATAATTGCATCCCTTTCCTTGACGTCCTCCTCATTAGGAACAAGGATGGTTCCATAGGTCACAAAGTGTTCAGAAAAAAGGTGCATACTGATAATTATCTCCATGATGACCAACTCACAAAATTGGTGTTCTTCAAACCCTCTTCACTAGAGCATGTAGAATAACAGAAGAGAGCCACACCGAGGAAGAGATTACCTACTTAAGAAGAACATTTTCCAACCTAGGACACAATAATAAAGACATCTTCAAGGCCATTTAGAAAGCCAAATCCATAAACAATAAACACAAATATAATAACCCCCCGACCACTAATGCCTACCTTCCATATATTCATGGTGTAACTAACAAACTAGCCAAAATTCTCAGAAAGAAGTATATCAAAACCTCATTCAAACCCCTCACAACTATTAAAAAAATAATGAAATCGGTGAAGGACAACCAAGAGCAACTCCAACAGAAAGGTGTTTATATTATCAATTGTTCCAATGGAGAACACTATATTGGGGAAATGGGCAGGTCAGTCAGGATCAGGCTCAAAGAGCATAGTGCAGATATCCGTAAGGAAAGAACCTGTTCCTCAGTTTTGGTTGAACATGCAAGTAAGACTAGCCACCATATATGCCTTGAAGACACAAAGATCATTGCCAATGAAAACACCATTTTAAGCATAAAGTCAATGAAGCTCTTTAGATCATAAAACACCCATATAACCTCAATAGGGATGGAGGCTTGGAAATTAGTATAAATTGGACCTCACTTCTCACCCCCATTGATTAAAAAATACCCTCACTTTCACAACCCCCTACCTCACTTCATCTTGTCCACTCCTCTATAGGTCTAAACAACTCCTCTCCTAACATAAAAATGGCATGAAGAATTATAAAAAGAAAAAGTGTGTTTCAATATAATAACTAGACTTCATAGAAAATATCAAGATTCTATTTAGAATACATTAACAATAATCCATTAACATAAGCACATATGAGTTTAGAAGCACAACATTAATAATACAATAATCTCCTAAAAATTAAAATATAAAAATTAATAAATATATCAAAAAATTATTATTATTTTTATTTTATTTTAAATTAAAAATTAAAAATAAAAACTTATTACATAAAAAAAATTAACCTAATAATTTTAAAGAAAACCTAAATACAAGCTAATTGCATAAGTTTAAACTAAATATTAATCAAATTATTAAAAGAAAAACAATTCACTAAAACATCCCTCCCTTAAAAAACATAGATTAATACAGACTCAATTAAAATTAAAATAATTAGGAAAGTTATCAAGTATAAAAACTTAGTTTTAATAAAAAAAAAATAACATTAACTTAATTCAAGCAACAATTTATAAAACTATAAAATCATATTGTAATTAAAATAAAATTAAAAGAGTCTTTAAGTTATAAAGAAAGAAACACATTCAATAATGAATGCTTTGTAATATATCATTAAACCAAATTAAAAATTATAAGAATATTATTAAACAATAAAAATAGTAAAAATGAATTTAAATTCAAATCATTTAGACGGTCTCCTTACTAGCTTGACATCTCACAAATCCATAACCATATTTATTGCTATTGTTTCTCTTCTTTGTAAATCAGTCTTGATGATGAGTCTTCATCTAGAATCGAAACGTCAACAAATTAAAGATGAAAATTGTGGAATGTCTAAATTCACTTTCTCAAAAACCACAACACAGGAATCTACAAACCATTATCTTGACCCTGTAAGGAGGGGAAACATGGAAAGAGAATCGTGATCTTGAAAAGACAAGGGTTAAAATATAGAGAAAGGAATCAGTTCTACACTTCCACAAGCAATGCCATGATTCTAATTTAACCCCACCCTTAGCCTGCATCAAACACAAATTACACAAGCAACATAACCATAAGGCATTTGAATGACTTAATAAATCCTTAATTCGCCTAGAGACACGTAGGAGCAGAGTTTCGTTATGGCGATTATCTACAACAACCTTTAAAACTCACTTAAAACTAGTAGCGATGATCCGAGAAGACCTTTGGACAATCATAGATGCCTTTGCAGCACTTAAGGCAAATAAAGAAGGACAAGCAACTCAAACAAAATATAATAACAAGATACAAAAGCTGGAAGAGCGTCATAACAATGACCATAGCAATGAACATACAAGTAGCTCAAACAAAACATAATAAGAAGCTACAAAATCTAGAAGAGCTTCGTAAAAATGACCATAGCAATGAACAAACACGCAGACAAGGCACAAACAATAGGCAATATTCACGTAGAATAGAGCTACAGAATGTGGAAACTAGGTGAAACTCTAAAGCAAGCACAAAAAATTCCACGCTGGAAGCATGTAGGAAAGAAGCACTGCGCAACGTGGAATCTGAATCCAGCTTCGACCGAGACTTGAACAAAATAGAAACAGGGTCAAATGCTATGAGAAACAACGGGAAATACTCTGATGCAAACGCAGATTCCAGGGACGAACCACGAAGTAAAGAAGCACTAGACAACGCAGAGACTGAATCCAGCTCCAACAAAAGCTTGTCCAAAGAGAACATAATGGATCTGTGATCAAATTCCGGCATCAACAATGAAAATGCTTAAACAAACGTAATAAAATAAAAGAAATCAAAAAATACATCTAATAAATCAGACAATAGATATGAAACAGATGGCAACAAAATTCACAATGAATTAGGTTTAGATAACAATAACTTAATTACTAAAAGCATTAATGCAGATAATAATTTAAATAATAAAACCATAGGGATAGATAAGGAAAACAATGATAACATTAATACATTAAATATGATTGAACACAATAAAAAGGATAATAAACTAGAAAAAAAAGAACTAATACTATGGTCAATAAGATAAGTATTAATACACTAGACAATAATAAAATGAGAACTAATACTATGGTTGAAAAAATAGATATTAATACAATGAGCACATCTGAAAAAAAAATATTAATAACATTCCTCACAATAAATCAACTAACAATAAAAAAGCTATAAATATTTCCTCTTATGAGCTAAAAAAGGAAGAAATTGAAATCCTTACCAAAGGCCTCAATTTTGCCTTAGCCCCTAAACAAAGCTCGAATGAAGAAATTATTTGCAATCTTGAAGATGGAATCAAGGCTCTCAATGATGAAGATAAAGAACTTGTGAGACAAGAGTGCACGATCGTCCTAAGGAAAGCCAAACTGCCCAAAAGGAATCTAAGCCATGAACAAATTAAAGCCCTAAAAATTCTGAGGAATAACAATGACATTGTCATTCGAAATGTTGACAAAGAAGGCACCACTGTAGTAATGAATCATGAGGATTACGTAAAAAAAATGAAGGACCACTTATATAATAGTGGTATCTACAAAAAGCTAGAGAAAAACCTCATCTCTAAAATTACAAGACTGGTCAAAAAAGTCATCAAAGAAGCCATTCTAGACGAGAAACTAAAAAAGTGCATTACCCGTGATAGTGAAATTACCCCTTGTATTTATGGAGCCCTCAAAATTCATAAAACAAATGTCCCCTTGAGACTTATAGTCAATACGATAGGATCACCCACATACGAATTAACAAAGTATGTAGCAAGAAATTTAGCACCTCTAGTTGGTAAAACCAACTCTTACATCAAAGACTCCAACCAATATGTTGAATTAATTAAACATGCTAAGCTAGATCTAGGTGTTAAAATTGTCAGTTTTGATGTGGTCCATCTCTTCACTAAGATTCCCTTAGATGAACCAATACAAGTGGTAAAAGAGGTGGTAGACCCCCAAACTGCAAAGTTGGCTGAAATCTTTCTATGATCCACTTTCTTCACCTTCCAAGGGGAAATATTTGAGCAAACTTTAGGAGTGGCTATGGGATCACCTCTTTCACCTATTGTAGCCAATCTCTTCATGGAAAATTTTGAAAAGAAGGCTCTTGACACCTACCCATTAAAACCTAAGTTTTGGATCAAGTTTGTGGGTGACACTAATGTTGATTGGCCTCATGGGGATGATGAACTTAATTTCTTTTTAAACCATCTCAATAGCATATCTGATGACATCAAGTTTACAATGGAAATTGAGGAGAATAATTGCATCCCTTTCCTTGACATTCTTCTCATTAGAAATAAGGATGGTTCCATACGTCACAAAGTGTTCAGAAAAAAGATGCATACTAATAATTATCTCCATGCTGATTCACACCACCACCCAACTCAAAAAATGGTTGTTCTTCAAACCCTCTTCACTAGAGCATGTAGAATAACAAATGAGAGCCACATCGAGGAAGATATTACCTACTTAAGAAGAACATTTTCCAACCTAGGATACAATAATAAAGACATCTTCAACAACATTCAGAAATCCAAATCCGGAAACAGTAAAGACAAATGTAATAACCCCCTAACCACTAATGCCTACCTTCTGTATATTCATGGTGTAAGTGAAAAATTAGCCAAAATTCTCAGAAAGAAGGATAGCAAAACCTCATGCAAACCCTTGATAACTATTAAACAAAGAATGAAATTGGTGAAGGACAACCAAGAGCAACTCCAGCAAAAAGGTGTTTATATTATCAATTATTCATGTGGAGAACACTATATTGGGGAAACATGCAAGTCAGTTAGGATTAGGCTCAAAGAGCATAGTGTATATATCCATAAGGAAAGAACTCGTTCCTCAGCTTTGGCTGAACATGTAGGTAAGACAAACCACCATATATGCCTTGAAGACACAAAGGTCATTTCCAATGAAAAACACCATTTTAAGCGTAAATTCTGTGAAGCTCTCGATATCATAAAGCACCTGCATAACCTCAATAGGGATGGAGGCTTGGAAATTAGTATAAATTGGACCTTACTTCTCACCCCCATTGATTATAAAAGACCTTGATTAAAAGAGACCCCTCACTTTCACAGCCCCCTACCTTTCTTCATCTTGCCCACTCCTCTATAGGTCTAAACAACTCCTCTCCTAACCATAAAAATGGCATGAAGAATTATAAAAAGAAAAAGTGTGTTTCAATATAATAACTAGACTAGAAAATATCAAGATTCTATTTAGAATACATTAACAATAATCCATTAACATAAGCACATATCAGTTTAGAAGCGCAACATTAAATAATACATTAATCTCCTAAAATTAAACTATAAAAAAATGTATGAAATATAGAAAATTATATTATATATATTATTTTAATTTTAAATTAAAAATAAAAAAAAAAAATTATTACAATAAAATAACTTAATAATTTTAAATAAAACCTAAGTATAAGCTAATTGTATAATTTTAAACTAAGTATTAATCAAATTATTATAAGAAAAACAATTCGCTAAAACATCCCTCAGAAAACATAGATTAATATAGACTCACTTAAAATTAAAATAAATTAGGTAATTTATCCAAGTATATAAACTTAGTTGAATAAACAAACTAATAACATTAACTTAATTCAAGCAATAATTTATAAACTATAATAATCATATTTAATTAAAATAAAATAAAATTAAAAGAATCTTTAAGTTATAAAGAAAGAAACACAATCAATAATGAACGCTTTGTAATAGATCATAGTTATTAAAACAAATTTAAAATTATAAGAATATTATTAAACAATAAAAATAATAAAAATGAAAATTCAAATCATTTAGATGGTTGGCTTACCAGCTTGACATCTAGCCCAACCATAACCATATTTAGTAGCACCATATATATTGCTACTATTTCTATTCTTTATAAATTAGTGGTGATGATGAGTCTTGGTTTAGACTTGAAACATCGACAAATTAAAGATGATGAGTCTTGGTCTAGAATCAAAACATCGACAAATTAAAGATGAAAACTATAGAATATTGTTTCTCAAAAACCACAGAAATCTACAAACCATTAACAAGTAAACTTCTTATAAATTTGAATTGGTCACTCCTAAAGTTTAAGTGCATAAAAAGATCTTTTGTATTTTATATTTTGTATGAGGCTTTTCTTTTGGCTAAAATGCTTGCCCAAACAAAATGATATACATCTATTACATAATATTAAAATTCAATCTATCTAAATCAAGACGATATTAAAAAACAAATTACCTCTACCAAATGAAATACATCTGTTTTCTAATACAATTAAAATATATTTTAACAATTAATTTTATTTTTTAAATCAAATTTTAAAATATAAATTAGAAGTTCTATTACATCTAACAATATTGAAACACTGGAATCCAATACAATTAATTGAGTAAGAATGATATTAAAAAAGCTAATTTCCTATACAAAAAGAAAAACATCCATTTAATAATACTAAAGTGCGCTCTCAAATATGAACTACATCCATTTCATAAATTTAAAATATAATCCTGTTAAGTAAGAATGAGATCCAATGAGAAAATGCAAAATTAATTTCGAAATACATCCATTTCGTATGATTAAACTAGCAATTGCACGAGATGTTGCAAAGGAAATGCCATAAGGCATAAATTGGGGATGAATCGTGACATATAAAAATCCATTATGCATGTGCATACTTTGTCATTATTTCATCCTCTTGGATCTGACGACCCAAACCATTGCATTCATTACATATTTTGGGAGCTTTGGAGGTGATATCAACCTCTTTCCCATTTGCAAACTACTACACCACTGGATATGCCTCCCTACATTAGTGGTTGGCTGATTGATAAGCCATAACATTCAAATGTTGAAGACAAAAACTTGCAAACATAAGCAGAAGAATATTGATTCCTAAAACATTCTTATGTTTCTAAGCAAATTCCTTTTATAAGATTTTACTTAAGATGAGATCTAATTAGTTGATTAGTTGTTTTGGCAAAGTCAACACTAACTAAGAAATAATATAAATAAAAAATGCATAGTGCTCAAGAATAACCATGCCTTCATTATCCTACAACTAACTATTAAGACTAACTATAAATGATTTTGAGATGTGGCACATTAATTCTTCATGCATAGTGCTCAAGATTAACCATGCCTTCATTATCCTACAACTAACTATTAAGACTAGCTATAGATGATTTCGATATGTGGCACATTAGTTCTTCACTTTTTTAGAAAAGTAGATGGGCTTGATTTTATGATGTCACTTCTCCTTAAAACAAAATTTATCTAGATAAAATTAGACTCAGTCACCTACGTAAAATTGTACAGATAATCGATGTCTATGGCAAGGGAGTGTGAAGAGAATCAGTTGATGTCTATGGTGAGGGAGTGTGAACAATTGATGTCTATGGTGAGGGAGTGTGAAGAGAATCAAATACTTGGGAATGGATGCAATCCAATTTATAAACAAAGGAGGATGCCCAGTGTTGCTTCTTGCATTGGTGATGGTCTTGTGTTGGGGAATGGATGCGATCCAATTTCTGAACAAAGGAGGATGAAATTTGTTGCTTCTTACATTGGTGATGGGAGGTGATGGGAGACATGATACAGGAGCATCAAGCTCAGGCACCATGACCGGGTGTCGGTCTCTGCCAGGTCGAAGAGTTGAGTTAACTTTTTATTTGTCTTTATATTAGTTGACAGAATAGGAGGTAGGATTTTTATTTTTTATCTTAATCTCTAAATTAGTCATGGGTAGGTTTGATTGGTTAGGGTTATTTCTTTGTCTGTTGCTAATAAGTCATGGATTAATAATTGTCCTGTTATTTTGAAGAGAAAAAGAAAAATGTGTCTAAAAGGAAAATATTGTCATGAGGACAGAACCGAATGACTAATAACCATGTAACTAAAAAAGTCTATAACTGAAAAGAAACTTCACAGTTTCATTAACTGGAACAAGAAGCATATAAATGTAATAAAAAAAATCATGTAAAGGGTTCAGTACCTCTCACACTCAAATAATAACAATAATAGAGAAACTAAGTTATGTCCATTTGTATGTTCTATTGTATTCTATTGTGTTTTCCAATTGAAAAACATCTGAACAGACAACCTGCTGTATACAGATTATTAATTTTAATTCCTTTTTGTTGTTTCCTGAGAGAAAGAACCAGTTCTCATAACGAGATAGAATAACAGATACAATACGAGGGTTTATAATTCATTTGAAGCAAAGATTGAAGATAGACCAAGAGTGACACAAACAGTTTCAGTACAGGCCAAGCACTCACGGCCGGACGAAAGCTTCCACTATACATTTAAATTGACAGTCATATAAAATTGCGAGTGTATCTACAACGTTCGTGTACATACATATAATCACAAGCAAACTAAAGAATCATAACTGCAGTTCAGGCAGGAATTCGGAGTAAACCAGATGCAAATGTCATTAAGGTAAACCAAACCAAATCTTATTATATTTTCCTAAAGGATTTTTTCTTCCGAAATTGCAAAGTCCAGTGTATAACAGTTACATAGCAGTACTGTCAAAAAAATAAAGTCGTAAAGGCTGAAACCGTGAACGAAAAACCCTAGGTGAGGGTTTCAAACATCTACTCATACACAACTATAGATGCATAGACACTTGAACGACATACCCTAGGTGAGGGTTTCGAAAGAAAATTGCACCCATATACAGAAGATTGCAGTCAAAGACATAGTGGAAGCTCTGATTTCTAAAGTAACAGAACATCACTCACAGTGTGAGCCAATTGACAAGCAACGTGGGTGACAAACCCATACGGCCAGAAGGCATAAGTTAAAAACCAGAATGAGCACTAAAGGAAATTCGAAGAAGCAAAGTCTACTAGACAAAACCGAGACATATATGGCCAAACCCTCCAACCACAAACCCTCAACACCTGAACAACAATGACACATAGGTGTTAGAAAATATATTGTAGCAGAAGTGAAAGTACATAGCTAGAAAGGAAAAAAAACAATGGAAGTTGCATTCAGATTACCTGAGAATTTGTAGTGAGAACCGAAGGTAGGCATCCCACCCAAAGTTCCGACTAACTGTGGAGACGAAGGAGTGAACGAGGTTAGAAACTATGGAAAGAGAATCAGAAATTGAAACAGAGAAGGAAGACTACCTGCTTTTTTAAGCCGAGGACAAAAGAATGCCATCGAATTGAGCCTGGAGACAAGCCAATCACTAAGTTTCCAACTAGAACGAAAAATACCAGCACATAACTTGAAATATGGCGGCCTGTTGAACCAACAACAGTAGGAAAACAAACCACAATAGAAGTATCACTTACCCAGGCAGCTACAGGACAAACCACATCTGCGAACGAACTGGGTTCAATAACAACCACGCACACAGCCAGGAGCCATTACAGGAAACAACCAGAGGTGCACCAAGACTTGTAGCAAAGCTGCATACAAAAACTTGCAGAGCATAGTGGAACAAACCCTCGGCAAGCCAACAGAAAATGACCAAAACGAATGACAAACAAAGGGTTTTGGCATAGCCAATAGTGGGAAGACATAAATCGAGACAAGTACCTGTTCATAATTGTGTAATTGAATGCCACATAATAGAAATCCGAAATATCTGACGGTGTAATCCTCCCATGTGTAACCCCAACCATAACATTTACCTAAGCACATAATCATCGCACAATCATTTAAATTACCAAAGTCTGCAAAGTATTGGGCTGGTCCCATCAAAGTGGTATCAGAGCGGGTGAGATTGATTGAAGACATCGAAAGAGGAATGTGATGTCATGGCAGAGGTGCTCGAAGGATAGTGGAGGAAGGACTGAGAGAGGAGATCAGAATTCTTGCTGCCTATTTGGAGGTAGTGGAGGCAGGGAGAAGAAGAGACTTGGAGGTAGACAATGACAACGAAGAGGAAACTGTAGCAGCAACAGATGGACCGGAAGGTGAGACCCCAGAAGTGAGATTGTTGAGGTCTATTTTAGTGGCAAGAGTGGGTACCATTAGATTCAGATACGAGAGGAGGACGAATGGAAGACAATCTTTAAGATGAATGAGGGACTGTACGAATGGTTGGTCATGCCATTTGGACTGAGCAATGCACCCAGTACATTTATGAGCTTGGTGAATGAGATGTTGAAGGAGTGCATTGGGAAATTTGTGATAGCGTACCTGGACAACATACTAATTTTCAACAGGACAAGGGAAGAACACCTTCAACATGTACGAAAAATGCTAGAAAAGTTACAACAGAATAAATTGCTAATAAACTTGAAGAAATGTACCTTTTTGCAGAAGGAATTGATTTATTTGGGCTTTGTAATAACGGAAAATGAACTGAAGATGGATTCGTAGAAGGTTGCGGCGATAGTTAATTGGCCATCTCCGAAAAATTTATTCGAGGTACGTATCTTTCATGGACTAGTGAGTTTTTACTGGAAATGCATAAGGAATTTTAGCGAAATTTGTGCACCTATGTTGGACACCATTAAAAGGGCCAGCCAGCTTTTTCGATGGACAGATGCAGTGGAGAGAAGTTTCCAGTTATTAAAGAGAAAGATCACAGAGAGGCCGATCCTGAGATTGCCAGATTTCAAGAAGCTTTTTCGGGTTCGCGATGATGCTAGCGGTACAGCTATTGGAGCTGTACTAAGCGAGGAGGATAAGCCTGTAGCGTTCTTCAGCGAGAAGCTAAATGAAAGTTGATAGGAATATTCATCGTATGATAAGGATTTCTATGCTTTTATACAAGCATTAAAACACTGGAGGCATTACCTGTTGGGAAATGAATTTGTGTTGTTTTCAGATAATTCTACACTATAGTGTGTAATGCAATAGCACAAGTTGAACCATAAACATGCCAAATGGGTGGAGTATTTGCAAAGTTTCAACTTTGTATTGAAACATATTAGCGGGCAGGCCAACAAGGTGGCGGATGCACTAAGTAGGAGAGATTTACTTCTACAAGAAAGTACTATGCAAGTGCTGGGTTTTGAGCACTTAAAAGACTTATACTAGACTGATACATATTTTAAGGAGGCCTATGAGGCATGTTAGAATCCCTTGGTGAGAGATAACAGTCCATGGTTGGACTACAACCTACAGGAGAAACTACTGTTTAAGGGAGGACAACTATGCATACCTGACTTCTCGATGAGGGAGAATATTATTCGGGAGAAGCATAGTTGAGGTCTAGCTAGACATTTTGGCATGGACAAGACATTCGAGCAGCTCAGTCATTTCTACTTTTGGCCAAAGATGTTGAGGGATGTGCAACGATTTGTGGCCAGATGTAAAGTGTGCCAGTTGGCGAAGGGTCACAGTCAAAACACGAGACTGTACACACCGTTACCTATTCCAGGCAGACAATGGGACTCAGTTAGCTTGGACTTTGTCTTAGGTCTACTTAAGACACAACAAGGTTATGACTTGGTGATGGTAATAGTGGACAGATTCTCGAAAATGGCACATTTCATCCCTTACAGAAAAACTAGTGATGCCACTCATGTGGCCCACTTGATTTTCACAGAGATTGTCAGGTTACATGGGTTGCCTAAGTCTATCCTATTGGACAAGGATGTGAAATTTACAGGACACTTTTCGCAAACCCTGTGGAAGAAAATGGACACACAGTTGAGTTACAGTTCTGCTTATCATCTGCAAACCGACGGACAAACAGAAGTTATAAATAGGAGTCTAGGAAACCTGCTACGAAGCATTGTTGGAGAGAATTCACGGATGTGGGATCGAGTGCTGGCACAAGAAGAGTTCTCTTATAATGACTCGCCTAACCGTAGCACATGTTTCAGTTCATTTCAAATCCTGTACAGCATGCATCCTCGCGGAGTGCATGAGTTGCGGGATCTTGGATTGCAAGAAAGGCGAAGAACAGATGGGGAAGATTTCACTAACGTGATGAGAGATTTGCATGAACAGGTAAAAATTAAATTACAGGACAACAGCCTAAAGTATAAACAATAAGCAAATTTGAAGAGAAGAGAAGTACAGTTTAATGTGGGGGATGAAGTCCTAGCGCATTTGCACAAGGAACACTTTCCTAGGGGTACATACAATAAATTAAAGTATAAAAAGATAGGACCTTGCAAAGTCCTTCGGAATTTTTTGGAAAATGCCTATGAGATATAGTTGCCACCTGGAATAGGCATTTCACCTATATTTAATGTAGCAAACCTGTTTCCCTACACGACTGACCCAGAAGAGAAGGAAGAAGATAAAACCACGTGGCCTAAACAGAATACCTAGGATGGAGGAGAAGCTTGGATGAGATAGATGCCTTACGTTCAGCCTCCCGAGATCAAGCACATTCTCGACACTCACGTGGCCAAACAAAGTCAGCGGAAGGAGTACCTGCAATACCTAGTCAAGTGGAAGAACCGTCCTATTGAGGACAGTTCGTGGCTTGATGCTAGGCAGATTGAGCAGACAGGTTCTTCAGTTGAGGAGCTCATGGACAGGAGTCATGATTTTCTTTTGCCTAGGAGCCTGATGCAGGAGCATCTAGCTCAGACACCATGACCGAGTGTCGGTCTCTGCCAGGTCGAAGAGTTAAGTTAACTTTTTATTTGTCATTATGTTAGTTGATAGAATAGGAGGTAGGATTTTTATTTTTTATCTTAATCTTTAAATTAGTCAAGGGTAGGTTTGATTGGTTAGGATTATTTGTTTGTGTGTTGCTAATAAGTCATGGATTAATAATTGTCCTGTTATTTTGAAAAGAAAAAGACAAATGTGTCTAAAAGGAAAATCTTGTCATGAGGACAGAACCGAATGACTAATAACCATGTAATTGAAAAAGTCTATAACTGAAAAGAAACTGCACAGTTTCATTAACTGGAACAAGAAACATATAAATGTAACAAAAAAAATCATGTAAAGAGTTCAGTACCTCTCGCACTCAAATAATAACAATAACAAAGAAATTAAGTTCCATCCATCTGTATGTTCTATTGTATTCTATTGTGTTTTCCAAATGAAAAATATCTGAACAGACAACCTAATGTATATGGATTATTAAGTTTATTTCCTTTTTCTTGATTCGTGAGAGAAAGAACTAGTTCTCATAATGAGACAGAAGAAAAGATACAATACGAGGGTTTATAATTCATTTGTAGCGAACAATGAAGATAGACAAAGAGTGACACAAACAGTTTCGGTACACGCCAAGAACCCATGGCCGGACGAAAGCTTATACTATACATTTAAATTGACAGTCATATAAAATTGCCAGCGTATCTACAACATTCATGCATGTTCATATAATCACAAGCAAACTGAAGAATCATAACTGCACTTCAGGAAGGAATTCGAAGTAAACCAAAAGCAAACGTGATTCAGGTAAACCAAACCAAATCTTATTATATTGTCCTCAAGGATTTTTTCTTCTGAAATTGCAAAGTCTAGTGTATAACAGTTACATAGCAATACTGTAAAAAAAATAAAGTCGTAAATGCTCAAACCGTGAACGACAAACCCTAGGTGAGGGTTTCAAACATCTACTCATACATAGCTGTAGACACACAGACCCTTGAACGAAAAACCCTAGGTGAGGGTTTCGAAAGAAAATTGCACCCATATACAGAAGATTGCAGTCAAAGACACAGTGGAATCCCAAATTTCCAAAGTAACAGAACATCTCTTATAGTGTGAGCCAATCGACAAGCAACGTGGGTGACAAACCCATACGACCAGAAGGCATAAGTTAAAAACCAGAACGAGCACTAAAGGAAATTCAAAGAAGCAAAGCCTACGGGACGAAACCGAGACATATATGACCAAACCCTCCAACCGCAAACCCTCAACACCTGCACAGCAATGAAACATAGGTGTTAGAAAATATATTGTAGCAGAAGTGAAAGTACAGAGCTAGAAAGGGAAAAAACAATGGAAGTTGCATTCAGATTGCCTAAGAATTTGTAGTGAGAACCGAAGGCAGGCATCCCACCCAAAGTTATGACTAACTGCGGAGACGAAGGAGCGAACCAGATCAGAAACTGTGGAAAGAGAATCAAAAATTGAAATAGAGAAGAAAGAGTACCTGCGTTTTTAAGCCGAGGACGAAAGAATGCCATCGAATTAAGCCTGGAGACAAGCCAATCACTAAATTGCCAACCAGAGTGAAAAATACCAGCACATAACTTGAAATATAGTGGCGTGTTGAATGAACAACAGGAGGAAAACAAACCACAACAGAAGTATTACTTACCTAGGCGGCTACAGGACAAACCACATCTGCCAATGAACCGGGTTCAAGAACAACCACACACACAGCCAGGAGCCATTACAGGAAACAACCAGAGGCGCGCCAAGACTCGCAACAAAGCTGCCTACCAAAACTTGGAGAGCACACTGGAACAAACCCTCGGCAAG
Source organism: Pinus taeda (assembly GCA_000404065.3). NCBI lineage: Eukaryota > Viridiplantae > Streptophyta > Pinopsida > Pinales > Pinaceae > Pinus > Pinus taeda. The sequence continues at coordinate 79,441 of APFE030682355.1, forward strand.
CCAACGACAAATGACCAAAAGGAACGACAAACAAAGGGTTTTGGCATAGCCAGGAGCGGGAAGACGTAAATCAAGACAAGTACCTGTTCATAATTGTGTAATTGAATGCCACATAATAGAAATTCGAAATATCCGATGGTGTAATCCTCCCATGTGTAACCCCAACCATAACATTTACCCAAGCACATAATCACCGCACAATCATTTAAATTGCTAAATTCTGGGCTGGTCCCATCAAGGCGACAAGTTGGTGATGCTGGATTATTATAAATACAATCTTATTCTTTTAATACAAATTCTTTTAAAAGAAAATATATAATGAAAATAACTATATTTAAAACAAAATTTATTTTTCAATTTTGTAATTCCATGCACATACCAACCATCACTTTTGTCTCCTAAGCACTATTAAAAAAAACAAAGAATTTTAAAAATATAATAAATAACAACTCATTATTTGCCCAAAAAAAATTCTACTATTATACTAAATATTAGAAATATTTACTTAAAAATATAATATCAAAAAAATATTAAAATATTTAATTAGGATT
>APFE030682357.1:0-22502 GCA_000404065.3 Pinus taeda
AATTCAGTTCCACAGTAGGAGATGAATGCCAAGATATGTAAGAACATGGCCAGAGGGGTTGCATTGGCCCTAATTGTTTCCTACATCTATATAAATTGCGTTGAAGTTATTACCATTAATGGTCCCATAAAGACAAGGATTTACCATTAATGGTCCCATAACGACTATAGTAATCCCTGTAATGGATAATCGATCGTTAGACCACATGTTAGGCTAGATGAAGCACCTCAATCCACAAATTCATGGGGTCATAGGGTAGGAATTGAATTTGATATCCATGATTGATCCCAATTTTCTGAGGTTTCTCTTTAGAAAGAGGTATAATATGGGGATATGAACCCATTGCACTCATTTCGGGCCATAATAGAGTAGGTCTTTGGCTCCAATGACACCTCTTCTAAACCTGCCCTTGAACGGATTTGTCCAACAGGAAATTTCCTTGGGGTCCCAACAAGTCACAAACCATCATGAATGGCTTCAGGCCTAAGATCATTCTCGTATATAATACTCTCCTTAATGAGTTTGTCGTATTCGATCAGTGCTTTGCTAGAGTCTTGGCTTCCACTCAACCCCGCAACTTCGCAAGGAGCTGCCAACAATATCCCCAGGTTGTTGATTAAGGGGCACCCAAATACTCTAAACCCACCTTGTCATCGAATCACTGACGTTTAAAGAAGTAAACCAGATAATCAGCCTCTCAAAAAATCTACATGGCCATTAGATGACTATCCGATGAGCCCCATGCGTTTTCGGTAGGAAAAGTAGCAGTTTGTTTGGCACAATTAACACTAGGTGAATTTCTTGCAAGAGACAAAGGTAGGATCTACCCAAATTCATATCAATGTTTGTCCATAGTAGCATGGTGATGGATTAATGAGACCACCCTACTGAATCCATTCTTTTATGAGTCCTCTGTGAAAACTCAACTTAAGATTCATTCACGAGTCCTCGGTGAAAATTTCTTGCCCAAGAATCTGCAAAACTTGCCCAGAACTTGTTCTACATGTTAGAATATAATTGGTTTCACCTGTTAGAATTTAATTGGCTTAAATGACGAAAATGCAACTCTCTGATTGGTCGAGTGAATAATGTTTGCCCACCCGAACTCTGTAGAGAAAACACCTATCGATGTAATAAACTGGTAAATATCGTTTGCCATTTAAAATGGTTCATAAATAGGTTTTGGGATTATACAACTCCTACTCCCTTTACCTTTATTGTATGTTCAAATGAAATGTGTGTACATGAGGTAAGAGGTGAGGGACATAAGTTAGTTAGGTTGGATTTTATTAAAATAGTTAATGTTTATTTATTTTATATGTTAGTTAATTTAATTTATTTTGTTTGTCTACATCACACTTTTTTGTTAGTTTATATTTTATATTTGTTTTAATATTGAATTTTTATTTTATTAGGTTTAGTGTATATTATTATATTTATTTTTTATTTTGATTATTTAAATATATTTTCTTGTACTTTGGTTTCTTTCTGATGATCCATGAATTAAGCAATGTCTTTCGGTAGGAATCAACCATATCGATGAAAATTTTGGCCGGACGCGTTCAACCACAAGTCGTGGTTCATATCTGGTTGAAATGAACCACACTTTTTGGTCGTCGAAAACGCCATCGGCCAAAATTCTCTATATGATTTACCGATAAGACTTTGCTTAATATTTAAATATAGTTTATTAATCCATTAATATATTTGGTTTTAAATTATTTATATAAATTAAAAAATTATTTTTAAATTTGTTAATATTAATACATTTAATAATAAAAGTTTACAATTTTAACTTTAAATTAGGATTTTTGTTCCTTTTAAATGTAATATCAATAAATTTGTTTTACAGTTTTTAATGATTATTATAACAATAATTTATGTATGGAAACATAGTAGTTTCAAAGGATACGAATTTTATCAAGACATAAGAGGAAGCCATATGAAAAGTGAGGCACAATGCGGAACCAACAGAGAGGTCTAATTTATAAAGGAGGGCCAAATCAAGTACCAACAAATGGGTTTCCTTTTAAAAGTGACCTTGGCATGATTGATTTTTACTTTTACCCATCATTTAAATATCATATATTACATGTTTTTTTTTTTTTTTTTTGTTAATGTAAAAACATTTATTTATTAATATAAATTTCATGTTTTGTGTCAATAATTTTTTTAATTATGGCTTGACCATAAAATAAGGTTCAACCAAGTGGTTTCATAGATGTATATGTTTTATATTATTTTAAAAGATCAAACATATTCAACGATGTCCATTCCTAATGCTAAACTAGCTAATGAATTAGTGCAATTATGTATAGTCACTATTACTTAAACAAATAAGGATCACAGAGAATTGATAAAATGAGAATTATATTAATTCAGGGGTCAACCTGCACACACACAAATACGTATAATGTGTCCCATTATATAGTGATGGGATCAATTGACTTGATAGACATACCAACCTAGAAGATAAAGCCTCTAACTCAAGTACAACTCACTTACATTGGCAAACAATGAATTCTAGAACAACATCTGAGAACTCACACAAACCTAGAACATTCATTTCACTATTATCTCCAAGTCTCCCCTTAATGGAGAAATTAATTATTTACCACTCCTAACAATATTCAAACATAAAATGCATAAAAAACATGCCCATTGGTTTAGGTGTTAGTCAGGATTAAAATGTATTTCACTTTTACTTGATTTTCTACAATATGTTGATGAAACTACTTCTTTTACTTGTTCCTCCAATTTTTTTATGTTTTCAACTTGCTTCTTCTTCTTCTTACTCCAGATCGTGAACTTTGAATATTGCTTCTTGTTACAACTAGAATGATGCCAATTCATTTCATTTCCTTTTTCAACAAGTTCACTTCCATCATTGAAAGTTTTGAAGACTTGTTTAGTGGACTGTTGTCACATCAATTCATAATAATATTCAGTGTCTTTGGGGCTCCAATACATAACAATTCTTTTGATTGTTTCACTTTCCACCTCATTCATGTTGCCTTCAGTAGATTCCAAATCTTGATTTTAGATAGACATTACAAGTGAGTTATCCTCTTCTTCTTTCTCTATTGCTTCTTCCTGGATTCTACCAAAATGTACACACTATAAACATTCATGAGATTCACAAAATCATCATTATTTGAGTTATTTCATTTTCCTTTTTTGTTGATATTTTTCTCCATTTATTCATCTCTATCTTCCTTTGTTGTATCATTATTCTTTATAAACATAGCTTCATTCATTTCTGCATCACAATCTTCATACTTAGTTTCATCTTATTCATTCTTGATTGCTCTTCCACTCAACAATTTATCTATGACCTTCTTCTGCTACAACATTTAAAAATATATATATTTGAAAGATGTTCATCATCATATTTAAATTTAAATTATTCAATATCGACTTCACATTCTTCATATTTATCTTCAATGGTTTTCCTTGTTGGATCTTCATTCTATTCTTCTGCAACCTTCTCTATAATTTATTTTGGTAGCTATGCTTCAGACACATAAGTTCCTTCTAATGTATTAATATATTTTAGGGTGTTTCTTTCATTTTCACTATACCTCATCTCTAGAGTGTCCCAAAACACTTTGCAATGTTGGCTAGACAAAATTCATATAAATACTAGAAAGAATGTTGTCATCCACATTGCTGAAATAATAAGAAATAATGTTAATGCATCTATTCTCTTATCATTGGGATTCACAAAACCTTCTTGAACAAAATGTTTTAAATGATATGAACAAAGTAACCCTTCCATTTTATTTTCCCAAAGAATATAATTCATACTTGCGAAATATGGAAAAATTGGCATTAATCTATTCAATTTTTCATATATCTCTTCTATCTCTTCACCTTTATTTAGCTTGATTTGTTCTTGATCTTCATTGATATGTTCCATGTCCGCATTCCAATTATTATCTTCATCACGAATAGGTTCCTTGGCTACAGTTGGTACCACTCAATATTTTTCTGCAAAATATGTTGCCTCTTGCCTTTAATTCTTTCTCCTAATCTATTTGAGTTCTCTTCAAAATTGTTTGAGACTCCTTTGTCAACCTATCATTGATATGCATGCTCTTATTGTCTTCTATAATTTCTTTGACAATGATTAGCTAACAATTCAAGTGAATCAACAATGACAACAAATTACTAGATTTACTAGATCCAATATATCTATAAAATATTGATTTCATCATGCTTCCGTTGCTCTGATTTTCCTTTTTTTATTTCTTAAGGAGAAAAATACAAAAAAAAAGTATTAGAAAATTCTATGAAGACCTTACCACTTATCTTTTTCACAAAAATAATGACCCATCAGGTCCTTCAAAAATTCAATGAGCCTTCAATAATATCACTTCAACCTTTTCCTTTTAATGAGTCTTCAAAAATATCATTTTATATGATGAGGCATTCATGGAAAGCAAGCCCTTTTTTTCATGAAAAAGCAGGATTCCAACCAGATCTAATATGATGCCCAAAAATAAAACATGTTATGTCCCACTAGCATAACTTAACCACACCTCTCTTCAGCCATGTTAAACTCAAGATGAGCCATGTTCAAGCTAAAAACAAAATATTCATAGTGATACCTCTTTCCAGCAATGTGTGATTAGGGGTAATCAAGGTAGTGGGTGTACCTTTCAATTTCAAAAATATTCTTTTGTCATTCAAGTTTCATTTGCACAGTGAGGGTTGATCCTGTGTACTCTTTGCCATTGAAACCATTCTTAAGGATATGGGAGACCTTTGTAGAAAGATAATTTGGAAGTGGATCACAGAGACTTGATTAAATAAGACTTGTATTAATTCAGGCTCAAGCCTGCTCACACACAAATACCTGATAATGTGCCCAACTACATAGTCATGGGGTCAATTAAATTGAGATTCATACCAACCTGGAAGATGGAGATTCTAACTCAATTATAACTCACTCACATTGGACACCAATATCTTCTAGAACAACATGCTAGAACTCACACAAATCTAGAACAATCATTTCTATGTTATCTCCAAGTCCATTTATGTAATTTCGAAGGTTTTGCAGATTATGCTAAACCATTCTCGAAATTTTTTCAAGTGGCTTGGTCAAACCCATTAACCGTAATGTATTTTGAAGACAAAGAATTGATCTTAGGTTTCAATTTGATGAGTTGAACATAATGAGGAATTTATAAGTAATAATACAAGTTTTAAGCCACTTTTAAATAAGAATTTGAAAGGATTCTAACATTTCAAGTAAAAATAATATGTAGGCATGGATTGAAGAAATTCATAATCTTCTGACAAAGGAGAAGAATAAAGTTTTCTAGTAGACATGCTAACACATAAAGGGCACAACCTAGTTGTGTTTAGTTTCAAGTGTGAAAGTATCAAAACCATCATAGCCTTGGTAGCCACACAGTTGAGATTACCATATCCAACCACAAAATACATTTGTTTTCTAATCAAGTTAATGAATAGACCCATTTTCTAAAAATTGAGATATATCACGAGTGTGCCAACACTAAAGAAACTACATAAAACTCTCAAAATAAAATGAAAAACAACTATTTCACCTAGATAAACAAGCAAAGCCAGTTATTATTTAATATATACTACCAATGACCCATGGGTGTGAATATGTCATGTGAGTCTCAACCTTTAATTGTCATGCTTTATACTTAAATTTGTGCAATGTAGGATTAGATGGACCAATTGAAGACATAGATGAATGTTTTTTAATAAGTCCAAATATCCACTATGGATAAGTCTATACTTATTTTGAAGTTTCATCTTAAAGCCTTAGTATTGTGGGTGTCCCATAGTGCAATACTTATTTTGGAGTCTCAACCAACAAAATTATTAACTCTTTTTCTTTTTAGTTTATTTGAAATTGTTCATATATAAAGTTTTAATTCAATTTGAAAATTTAAATAATCATCCTCATATTTTAAAATGATCAATATTTAACAATTAAATAAAGAAAACACGAATAAGTGAAAACAATATGTTGAGCCTATCGGAATGCCACTCCGTCGAGTCTTGAAAAGGATGTGTCGGTTGACAATACTTATTTCCTAGTCTATGGACCCATTAATACGGACAGGCTCGATATGTCCACCAATCGATTTAAACAAGTACATAATCTAGGGATTGGTATATACAACCCCACCTCATTAATGGGCATATGGCCTATTAAATATGGGTTGTCCTGTCGGCTTGAATCTCTCAACATCTCTATTTAGTTTCCACCATTCATGGACACATCATCAAGAACTTAAAACTTTGTTTTGTTTTTGAGTATCGAATTTTGGCTGGTTGTCGATTACATGAATTTCATTGCCTCATTAATGCTCATTGATTCGTGGAAAAACTATAAGATAATTTCTGATAAATTTCAAAGTTTCATGACAAGAGACGAGAGCAACCCTCGAATTTGACGTCTCACATGACGTATTTTGTATTTTAAGACATATTTGACCGTTTCTATAAATTTCTACCCGTTAAATTTGACATGCCTCATAAATCAATAACCATCAATTTTGATGTTTAATTTGGGTTTTTTCCCGTTAAAATTTATAGTACCTGTCTTATTTTTTCCAAAGTAAGACTAGGCCCAGGGTCATAATGAAAATGCATATAGTACGCCGAGCTCACATGGCACTGGATCTTACACACTTTCATAGATTTGAATCATATAAAAAATTATCTGGCTATAGTCCTTTTGTAGAATTGAACTTTATAAAGGGAGATCTAGCCCCTGGGAAACTACGAAGAACTAGATTGTAATGTCCTTTTGTAGAATTGAACTTTATAAAGGGAGATCTAGCCCTTGGGAAACTACAAACAACTAGATTGTAATCTAGCTGTTATTTTCAAGGAACCTACTAACCAGTCTATCTCAAGAATGTGAAATCAGCCATATAACTGTAAGCCAATACATGATTGCAAAATACTAAAAATATACATGTGTTCTCGGGTACGCATAACACTCAGAAGGGGTAGTGGGCTTGTTTTTTTCCTGAGTCTTCCCTCAATCATTCCACACTCTCCTTCTTGTTTGATTCCCGCCATCTTCCAACATTGACGAAGAAGTGCGACTAAGAAATAAAAGCAGTCGAGGAACACCTAGTGACGTGTTGCAGTGTTTAATTCGACAACATCTTTTTCAGTTAGAAAGGGCAGGAGGCTTATCAGAAGCCACACCAAATCATAAATAATAGGTAGGGATCCCTGCTGTGAAAACATTAGGCTCAAGAAGGGCCCCTTGATGCCCAAAAATATTAGAAGCTCGTTACTTACATACTAGAGCACGACCATGGCAGCTAGAAGGTTGTGCGGCAGAAAGTTGGGTTGTTGAGATGCGGGAAGAGCTCCAGATTGCATTGGGTTAACTATCTGAGGCCAAATATCAAGGGGGGAAGTTCAACGTGTAGGAAGAGTACACTATTTTAAAACTTCATGCTCTATTAGGAAACAGGTGGTTCGCCATTGCTACTCACCTTCCCAAGCGAACCCACAACAAAATAATACTCAGAAGGGGTAACCAGAAGGTGGACCTCAAACTCATTCAAAACCATCGTCATTGCCATGCTATTTTCCTGAAATGCAAGGATAGGTCGCTAGAAAAAATGTTGTAGCTTTCTATTGAAGTTAAATTAATCATTTACTTCAAAATCGACAATATTTACGAGTTTGCAAGTCCCAAGTAGTTGCCTTCTTCAATGAGTTTCAATCTCATACAATTCTTATTTTTTTCTTTGTTTCTTAGTATTTCTTTTCGTTTCCTTCTTCAATCAGTTTCAATCTCATTCAATTGTTATTTTTTTCTTTATTTCTTAGTATTTATTTTCAGTGAAATATATGTTGTGAAATTATCCATAGGCTTGTCAAAATGAATTTATTTGAGGTTTGTTCTTTCCCAGGAAATTTAGGAGGGGAAAAATATATCATGTCAAAGTTAAAAAATGTCTCATATATTAGAAAAATATCTAGTGATATGTTCCATAGTGAAGTGCACAATTACCATCTTGAAAACTACCCATGCTTATTTTAACTATTTGTGTTTGAATGCTTTACTTATTTTAACTAATTTTGTTTATTTTTGAGTTTTTACTAAGTTCTTTAGAATCAACCTTATTTTTACCAGAGTGAATTTCTCTTTAGAAAAAATAATTATATAGTTATTCAGTGAAACTTAATTATTGAAGATGTTACAAGCTGATATTTATATAAAGTACCTATTTAGGTTGCCAATCACTTATAATATCGTTGTATTAAGTACATGAATATAATAAGTAATGGTATGAAGTAACTAGTATTAAGTACATGAATAGAATAAGTAATGGTATGATGCAACTGGTATTAAGTACATGAATAGAATACGTAATGATATTGTTTAATTGGCTGGACTGTATATTTCGTCTATGATGTGGACAGTAATGTGAATTTAATTTTTTAAGATGAGGACACCATAAGCTCATATTTAGGATATTATGAAAATGATTAGTTAACAATGTTCAAATGTAGATGATGAGTTGATTACTCATATTTAGGATATTATGAAAATTATTAGTTAACAATGTTCAAATGTAGATGATGAGTTGATTACCTCGTAGATTGCAGAGTTTGCTTAGTATCGACATTTTTTAGCTTCATGGTTTTAGGAATAATGTGTTCCAAATATGTGTAATGGATATCAAATTAGTTGAAGGAACATACAATATTTAAAAAAATATTAGCTATGGTTACTGGATTTATTATTCAAATAGTTCAGAGTTGGTTGAAAGTGAACTCATATTAAAGTTATCTTGGTATAAATAAAGAGATCATGGTGAGAATTCAGTAAATAAAATATACAATGAGTAAATAAAGATGTGTGTGCCCATCCATAAATAAAATATTTGGTGAAAATAAGTTATAAAGAAATAGCTAAACATGTAATTATATATTTAATAAATTCATATGTAGTAGATTATTAGATTTAAATAAATTATGAAAATGGATAGTAGTTAAATTTTTTATATTTAAAAAAAATAACTCTATCTCATCTACTAGTGGTTGAGGATTCTCATCATCTTAACTATATGAATTTCTTTAGTTTCTTTCACACGTCAAAATTTTTCTTTAGTTTCTTTCACATGCCAAAATTTATGTACATAATCAAAACTATTAACTCCCAAAGGCTAAAAATCTTTATAAAACCTTTAAAATATGGTTGTATGCTATGGGGAAACATGTATGCTAACTTAGGAAGAAACAAGACACTCTAAGAGGGAGATTAAAAAAATTGGAGACATGGCCAAACACATATGCTAACTTAGGAAGAAACAATGCACTCTTAGAGGGAGATTAAAAGAAGTTGAGATGCAAATATAGTTGAAAGAGACTTTCTAGATAAGAGAGGTCGACACTCAGAAATTTACATAAAATGTAAAATGAAAAAAATAAAAAAGGGCAAAATATCATAAAAAATTCATAAAATAAAAACCTGTAAAATAAACATGATCAAATTTTTATTTGCGGGCAGAGGAGATTTAAAATTCCAGGCATGGACGGGAGTCATGGATAAGAACGAAAGCTTAAAATATTTCAAGTCGAAAAGACGTGAACGATTTCGATATAAAAAAGCTTTCTGAAAAACCAAGGTCAAGACAGTTCACTGTTCATAAATGCTTTTTGTATTTACATATATTGTTAATAATTTATCATTATTTTATTAAAATTTATGTATATTTTTGAATTGACATGTAGCGTTATTTTTATCACATGTTGTTTTATCAAGTTGTAAACGTACCAATTTTTTTTTATTATTAAGAAAAAAATCACATACTTTTAAATAAAATATTATTGTAAATCTATTTTCAAATTAAGTTTAAATTATTAACTAGAAATCCATTTTCAAATTAAACTAAAACTTAATGTAATCAAAATTTTAAAATAACTCAACATGTTTTCATCATCCAAATTTTAAGCTTACACAACTTTGCATCATACATTTTCTCGTTTTTAAAATAGATATAAATACTTTCAAAATCTGTAATAAAGATCACGAAATTCTAAAGAGGGAAGATTGTTACTTAGTTTAGGGGAGAGATGTCTAATGTTGTGCAGGGACTGGTAATTGATATAGTACTGGTCCCACCAAACCACCAGAAATTGAGACTTTTGCAACCAATATTTAAACAAAAATAAATAACATTAAGTGCAAATAAGTATTAATTTATGTCCAAAATTTTCCAAAACATTGACTCAGCCCACAACTATCCATAAATAGTAACTTAATACTTAAGAGTGCAAACCATATTGACTCAACTAGAAAACAGATAAAACCATAAATCCTTTCAAAATGGTCTGTTCCACAAGTACAAACTAGCAATCACTTCAACCCCCACTCATCAAAACTGAAGCTATGTATCCCAAATAAATATCCATACTTGCACATAATAAAAGTGAATTTACGTCAACTATAATTGTTGTGTTGTTCAACATTTAAACCCCCTATGTTCAATAAATGATACGCAACACAATAAAATTTAAACCCACTTTGTTCAATAAATGACACCCAACCTGTTCTATTTCTCATTAAAACACATCAAAGCACATGGATCAACAAATAACAAATTTCCAACCATTGGATCATATCAAATTAAATCCAGATCACACATTCCAAATGAAGCCATTATAATCCATGTCCATCCTTACCACCAATTAAATTCAAGTGCCAAAAACCATAAAAGAAGTTCAACCACTGCTGAAGTTGCATGTTATGCTTTCAAACTATTCACTAACCCTGGAGACAAAACATCACAGAACAATTGCCAGTATATCCAGGTTAGTTATTTCAATTACAACACATTTTTCTTATAGTTCTATTTTCATTTCTCAAAGTGCTTACATTTTCAGTTTTAGTTCTTACAGTTTCAGTTTTAGTTCTTACGGTTTCAGTTTCATGAAAATATATATTTTTTCTATTTTTCTATAACTGTTGGTGAACACACTTGGTTTCCATAACTAAATCCTATGGATAATCTTCAAATATGCTAATCTACAAGCACATGTTGCTAACAGAAAATACATGGAAGACAAATCTATTAAATCTGCTTGGTTGTTTTGTTAGATCTAAAAAGTAGTAAATTATAATAGTATAGCTCAAAACGTAAAACATCCCAACGACAAAGTAATGTTCCCTACATCTTAGAGAATGAGAAGGTAAGGGAAGGTACAATGCAGTTATTCAAATGCATGAAGAACTGAAGGTGACCTGGTCAAGCCCTAACCCTATTCTAAACACCAAATAAGCGCACCTCAACTCGAAGGAATCAAGCATTCATAATTGGAAACTATTATACAAACACAAAATAATAAAATAGATAGCAACACCCTCCCCTTGATAGATGACACATGGTGAACTAGAACTGAATTGAACTTAGAACTTAACTAGATGTTGAACTGAATGGGAGGCTGATCTGAAGACCTACAAAAGCAACACTCTAGTTCACTAAAGGTGACACATGCATGCACCCTCTACCAAACAACAACCTATATTTCATGCCTTTTAGATTGGAAAATGTCCCAACAATATTGCAAAGGGTTATGGATAATGTCATTAAACCATAATTTGACTCACTCATAATATACAACAATGATGTCCATGTATTTTAAAATTTAGTAGATCAACATTTCATACATCTAAATAAGTTCTTATAATAAAGGATGATGGATTGGTTGTCTCAAAAAAGTCCTAAAATGATAACTAGATCCTAGGTTAACTTTAAAACTAAAACCCTATCAAGATAGCAATCTTCAAATATGCTAATCTACAAGCACATGTTGCTAACAAAAAGTAGATGGAAGACAAATCTATCAATCCTTCTTGGTTGTTTTATTAGATCTGAAAAGTAGTAAATTCTAATAATATAGCTCAAAACATAAAACATCCCAACAACAAAGTAATTTGCCATACATCTTAGAGAATGAGAAGACGAGGGAAGGTACAATGCAATGATTCACATGCATGATGAACTGAACGTGACCTGGTCAAGCCCTAACCCTATTCTAAACACCAAATAAGCACACCTCAACTGGAAGAAGTCAAGCATGCCTAATTGGAAACTATTATACAATCACAATTTAATAAAATAGATAGCAACACCCTCCCTTAGATAGACCACACATGGTGAACTAGAACTGAATTAAACTTAGAACTTAACTAGATGTTGAACTGAATAAGAGGGTGATCTGAAGACCTACAAAAGAAACACTCTAGTTCACTGAAGGTGACACGTGCATGCACCCTCTACCAAACAACATCCTATATTTCTATCTAACTGCACCCTCATTACTCCTATTCACTTTATCTAATTTGATATGAGGTCAATAATTACTCAAAACTTTACAAACTGATAATATGCTTACTATATTTGAGAAAAAGGCATGGCCTCTCTCATACATGGAGACAAGATACAAATAAGAGTTATAGTTGAAATGAATGTTTACATGACTAGAAACTTCAACTGTAAGTGACATGAGGAAAAAATTGTTATGGTGCTAATTTGTGATCAAGAGTGCTTCAGGGGGTCTCAAGTTGGAGCCTTGGTCAAATTAAATACCATGCTTGCTTTGGCCATTGATAACTCCTTGAGGACCAGAGATCCATTTCTGCAGAAGTGCATCTTTATAGAAAAAAAATTAGATAATGAATGTTAAAAGGGATAGGTTGTAGTGGGAGGAAATTTGAGGCTAGTGATAAATGTAAGGCATTCAATGAGCATTTCTTATTGGTGGCATGCATGTCCAAACAATCGAAATTAATGAAGAAAATTTGAGTGCATTGTATAAAATCCACATGTTAGCTAGAAACATTGTTAGAGGGTTGAATACATGAGAATGGAAGAAATGTCTCATTGTCAAGACAATACAATAATAGTCCACCTCGTGTGAACTATCTATAAGACATTAAATTAATAATGGAATAAATTCAAGATTTTAGGTTGATGGATTGGATGTCTCAAAAAAGAAGATGGAATAATTTAAAACCTCGATCAGGTTTCTTGGTCATACAATCTTAAATGGTCAATTGATACTACAGCATGCTGGAGAATTTATTGACAATTTCCCTAACAAGATCACAAACAAAAGACAAATCCAAAAATTTCTAGGTAGTCTGAACTATGTGGGCCACCTCTACAAGGACTATGATAATGATAGAAAAATTTTAAATGATAGGCTCAAAAACGATCATCCTCCATGGATTCTAGTACATACTAGAGTGGTGTAAAACATCAAAGCAAAGGTAAAAACACTTCCAATTTTACATGTTGTAGATGATGGTTTACCCGAACATGTGGAAATATATGCAAGCAATATTGGCTGGGGAGTAGTACTAAAACATGTGAGAAATAAAAATGCTAAACCTAAATAAGAAATCACCTAGTTTATTTCAAGAACATGGGAAGATGCATAAAAAAATTATTTTGCAATTGATAAAGAGATTAAAGTTGCTATGAATGCAATATATATATGTTTGAGATATCATATCAATACTACAGTAGTGTAACACATCAAAAAATCATAAATAGAAAATAATAAGCATAACACATCAAAAAATCATAAATAAAAAATCATGGCTATTCCCAGGAGCAAGCTCCTTGAGACATTAAATCAAATGCTCGGCATGAAAGCTGAAATCCTGATCAAGGAGAAGTCCTGCTTTGGCTTCATTTCTTCAAAAATCATAAGCATTCCCAGGACCAAGCTCCTTAAGACATTAAATCAAACACTGGGCATGAAAGCTGAAATCCTAATAAAAGAGTTAGTAACAACAAAGAGTCTCTCTGTGTATTTTGTGAACCTGCAAAGAGTCTTCTTGAAGATCGAAGAACAAACCTAGAACGGATCTAAAAGACATTATGCAAGTCCACTTGGTGAGACAACAGGGGCCGTGAATGAATTCAATTGCGATAACAAACATTAGTCTAAACAAATTAATTCAAACAACAGTAACTACTAGATCTTCTCATGGTACCTTAACTATAAAGACAAGTTATCAAAACAACAAAATGATCTTTTAAGTAGTCAAACTGAACAAGAGGCACTGTTGGGAAATGCATAACAAAACCAATCAATACAGTCATGGTATTTGAAGTGTAAAGAAAAGTTATCAAAACAACAATCATTGATAATTTTGAAGACATACAACAAAATGATTCTGTATATTTGATTTTTCAAGGATACTAGCATACATGTTGATAATTTCCTGTGATAAAGCAGAAGTATTTTTGCCTTGTATGAAACCATAATTTACAAATATTGTTATCTAAATGCATGCAAAAATTCTATAGGTTGTTGCATCTATGGAAAAAGTTAGTTACGTTGCTCGTACCAGGAGAAGTGGCAGGAGAGTGACAAGGGGTGTGGAGCTGCAATGCCCATCGTCAGATGAGGACAAGACAGGTGATGTCAATGTCAACAATGCCCCAAGGGACGTTGTTGAGGATGACCATGTGACTGAAACTGATGTTCTCACAACATCACCCATAGAACCACCATCAAAAATAGTCCAAGGGGCAAGTTCAACTAAAAATATCAGTGCTATAAGAGGATGGAAAAAATAAGAAATGTTAGTTACACTTGACGACATAGAGTTTAATGGATACTTAGTTCAGGCATCCGCAAAAAAACATGGTATTCCTCACTCATCAATACATTATTGGATAAATGGAATGACTCATACAAAACGTAGAGGGTCTCTTACTGTTATGACTGAGGAGGAGGATGTTGAGGCGGTTGAGTGGTGTAAAGAGATGGCCCAATTGGGACATGGGCTAGAGTTGATACAACTCAAATCCACAGTTGCTCAAATCTGTCAAGGGATGCCAAACCCATTCAAAGATGGGCTTCTAGGAAATCGTGATGGTTTGGTTTAAGAAAAGGCATTCAGACCTTCTATTGCATTGTGTAAAAGTTCTATGACACACTTTCTAGTGCTTACGATAAACATTCTTATGGAGAAGACCATATATGGAACTGTGATGAAACAGGTTTACAGGCAGGGAGAAATTGTGGCATGTGGGTAATTGTCAAGAGAGGGAGCCGTAATGTGCCAAAGATTTTGCCTAAGAGTAGGGAGTGGATAACTATTTTATGTTGTGTCAATGCAATTGGTACTTCAATCCCAGGATTTTATCTATTCAAAGGTAAAAATCAACTGAAAAAATATATACATAACTGTGAACCAGGTGCATGCATGGCTGCACATCCCCATCCATGGATGACTTAAGAACTGTTTTTAAGTTGGCTTTTTCACTTTGCTGCGTCAATACCAGGTAGCGTCTCGCCTAATAGCAAACACCTATTGATATCAGATGGCCATGGGATCCACATGGTTGTACAAAAAATTGAGGAAGCAAACAATTTAGGCATTGACTTGCTGACATTGCCCACTCATAACACTCACAGACTGCAACCCCTTGATGTTAATGTGTTTGGCCCTTTCAAGAACTATTTCAGGTTGGAGCATGCTGCATGGATGGCACATAATCTAGGGGTTGAGGTGAAAAGGTTCGAGCTAGCAGAGCTTGCAAGTAAAGCTTTTAAAAGGGCTCTGACACCATCAAAAACGAAGGCTAGCTTTATGAGGATAGGAATCTGGCCACTGAATTATGATGCTCTTATGCATGATATTGGTTGTAGCCAGGCGTTTCATGTGGATGGTCAGGAAGAAGGGAATGGCCAAATAGGTGTTGAAGTGCAAGAAGTAGATGACCAAGAAGATGTGGTTGCAGCTAGTAATATGATTTCCCTCTCTCAAGGACACTTATATGATGAAGATGACGAAACTGTATGTGAAACACAATATAATCATGAACAAATTCGCAGTAACATGGAGATCGTTCCAAACTAAAGAACATGAAACTCATGTTGTTGATATTGTTAATGACATTGTTGAACATGCAGTTGACAATGACCAATTGACATTTCCAAGCTAAGTAACCCCACTTTCATGGCTAGCAGAAGAAATGATTAATATGAATGCATATAGTGTCTCAACAACCAATGAACAAAGCATGAACATGCCCTCACAACCAACATAATTGAATAGTGAAATTGTTCATTTTTTGTGGACAACAGATCAATGGAAGAAGATGAAGCACATAACGAGGCATCAGATGAAGATAATGATATAGTTCAGTTAGTTGTCTCAGATAATGAAAGGGAAGTACCAAGCAATGACATGCAGGTGGGAGGGGTGGAGAAGATACTTGGCCAGTTCTTAAAGCTCCCAGTAGAGAAGGTATCAATGAAAAAAAGAAAGGTACACCGGGTAGTCTTTGTTTGGGCCGAAAATGACAGTTACTCACCTCAGAGGACTATATAAACCTGTTAGTTGAGTTTGAAAAAAAGAAATTTGAAATGCAGGAATTAAAACTGAAAAAGAAGGATCTAGTCAAGGAGAAGAAGGCTGCAAGGATTGTTGCAACACAACATCAAGCAGGTGAAAGGCTTAAAAGAGATAAAGCGAGGCAAGTTAAGGGCCAACAAAAACAAATGGAAAGACAAGAAAAGAAATCAAGAAAGACACAACAAATGCTTGGAAAGGAACAAGAGATGATCAATATGGTTGAAAATGATGCAATCATAACTAATGAAACCAGGATTATTTCAAACTCATTGGACCATATTGCAGATAATACACCATTATTCCAAGATCTCATAAACATTCAAGTGCCTCACTATCAAACTAAGGGTTTACCCACTTTCCTTATTCCTACTAGAGGAGGTGTCAATTCTATGTATGCTCATTACACACCTCCATTTAATGCAGGGTTTAGTAGTGCAAATTTGAGGGATGGGTACTCAATTCCTCCATGGTTGGAAGCTGCAAATTGGACTCAATCATATGACATCAATCAACCCTTTTTAGCTAGGCCAACCTACCTGGCTCAAGAAGATAAGTCAGGGAATTCTGGTACTCAAGATTCTCAGGGCCATAAAGAATAGGGGTGTCATATGTTTTTGGTTGTAACCACATTATGATGTGGATTTTGGATGGATTGTATTTTTTTCTTGTCACAAAAAAAATTTGGTTTACAACCTAGGTTGTTTTATTTCATATTGTGTGCAGCATTGTAACCAAAATCCATTTTAGAAGGAACATTTATAGTCTATTATAATTTAGAAATCTTACATGAGAATGCAAATGGGATTTTCTGTTATACATCTACACACCAAATTATTTACACAAGTGAAACAATGACAACATTTCTAGTTTACATTTCATGAGATTGTAGCAATACTTCATGATGAAACAACATATCATGCACATAATACCTATAATTAAAACATAATACAAATGGGTAATACAACTAATGCACCAAGCCAACCTCTGAGAAATCTATTGATTGATTAACTAAGTTACAAACGCAGATTACTTTACGATAAAAGAGACACATGGCTACAATAAAAAATATTAATCATTTTTCATGAAAAAACACTGATCATTGCTCACTTCATGTTCACCACAATACATTGGTATCAAAGTAACATTGGAAGGCCATGCATAAACATATTGTTAGCCCTACAAAAATTGTATATCACAGGAACATTACTTCATTCCATCTGCGCACTTGCTTCAAGACTCATAGCCCAGAGTTGTATCAAGATCTTGCCAATAATTCTATGTATGAAGACAAACATAAATTGGCATCCATTTACTACAACAAAAACAAAATCAATTAGACAAAGGTGTGCATTTTGTCCTCAATGCACCAACTTCCAAATGATGTAGACTCTAGGTCATAAAATTAATATCGGCATCAAAAATACTCTCCAATCACAAACTCTAGGTTTCAAAAAATAGAAATCATACCTAATTAGATGGAAATGTCGCGTGTATATACTATAAGCTAGTAGGTGATAGGAGGCACGATATTGAAAGCATGATTGTAGAAACATTTCTTAGTAAAATCAGTAAGCGATATAAAACTACCAGAACTTCACATTTGCAAGAGCAAAGACAATTATAAACACATTGCACATATGAGAGAATTACCTAATCAGAAATAACTCAATTAGAAAAGTACCAAAAATAAAACAATTATCCATGCAACAATTTAATAAAACCCCCTAAACCCATATCGATACCATTAGTAACTACATACTTCACAAAATACAACAAACGATCAAGGTTAAAGGTATAGGAACTTAAATTTTAGGAAGGCAACACAAAACTTGGCATGTCTAGAGCAATAACCATCTAAGATAAAATCATGGAGAAATATAGTAGAAGCATTGCGTTTTACAAACTAATCACTGTCTAGGCTAAAGTTTAAAACAAAAGACATTGTTTAGAATTTTTATGTACGGGCTTAGAACTCGAATAAGAACAACTATAGAGACAAAGTTTTACAAAAACGATGCAGTCTTAGGGAAACATTTTTGCACAAAAAATTTAGAAGAAAAAATTCAAGTAGAAATGTTGCACATCCAAAAACAACACAAATGGATAATAAAATTTAACAACCGGCTTGGCTTTAGGCAAAACAATTATCCATATGAAATCTTAAGGAAGGAAGACCAGTAGAAACATTGTTTTTTACAGAATAGTAACTAGAAAAGCTAAAATTTAAGAAAAACCGGGCAGATTGATGCGATGCAAAACATCTCTCTGCTAGAAAGTTTAAACAGAGAAATCAAGTAAGAAGGTTGAATTTCACAAAATAACATTTACTAAGTATAAAATTTTAAAGAATGAGAACATAAGCCAACAAATGAAGTAGAAAAGTTGTTTTTCATAAAATAACAGCCACATGAAAGAAACAACATTGTTTCCTAAATATATTTGTCTACAAAAGATCATAAGATGAAAAAATATAATAGAAACGTTGCATTATCCTGATGCTCGCTATATCGGCTGTAAAGCTCAACAGAGGTAGCATATTTTCACAAAAAATCATTTTTCCACACTCCATTTTAAGTATAAACCACAAAGTTACTAAGTAGGAAAGCTAATGCACACAAAACCATAATGAAAATAAAAAAGTAAGCAACGCTATGAATAACTCTGAAAGTTAAGAAAACACCTAAAGACACACAAAACCTGCGAAACCCTTTGAAATGCAAGGGGAGACTAACCACGCAAAGCGATTGAAACTCCAAGAGCAAAAATAACAAAAATTCCAACAGGAACATGAGGTGTTGAAAAACACAGTCGCAATCGCTGGTAGGATTTTTCCTACCGGAGAGACGTAGAAGCCATGTCCAGGCGTCTTCCATGTCCAAACCTTCTCCAGAGCTCGCCAAACCTGCAACTAACTTGGAAAACATGAAAAAAGTAGCAGATTAGCTAATGGCATAAATATTCAAGGACAATTTGAAACAAAAACCATAAAAACCTGTAAATTTACCTTCGGTCTCGAACTGGCTAGAAATTGGTACTCGCTCCTTCCCAAACAACAAGCCGCACGAATGAAACAACCACCAAGGTATCTGTAAACGCTCAGCGGTCCAGAACGAACAACACTGGAAGGCGGAATGAAACAAGAACAGTAGAAACCCTGTTCCGTTAATGAGCACATGCAAACAAACTAGCCAGGTTAGAAGGTCAACAATCGCGGACAAAGTGCACAAATAAAAGAGTCTTGCGACATCATCGACAGAGTGCTTCGCCCACACACCAAACCTAAACAAAACTACACAGAGCACAATAGACATCGCAACAAACCGGAGAAAGCAAATGAACAAAAAACTTAAATGAAAATTTTTGAGCGCTGGCACCCACCACAACATGTCACAGAACACGTCAAACAACTATTGTACAAACAATAGTGGCATCCACGTGCCCGTAGCTAATGTGGAGGGGAGGGCGCAAAGGTAATGGCGTCCCTCCCGTGGTCGAATAAAGTATAACATGAGACAAGATTGTTACTAAAATAAGCCTCCTCGAGAATAGACTTATTAAGTTACTCCGAAACTCGTCCATGTTTGCTGCGCGGATATTGAGGACCACATTCGGGCGGCTCTATGTGCGCGGAAATCAATGACAAGTAATGACACGACATTTATATTAATTTCAACGTAAAGGGTCTTATAAGTCTAAATAAAATATAATATGACCTTCAATGCCTTCAAATTTTAATACTCGGCCGTATCGTCTGCAATCTTCGTCGATATTTCCAGTTTGTGAATATGTTTTCGAATATTATATTATAAATTAAATTATAATGACAATTCCTTACCTTAGCCGGTGTGATAATGATAGAGCGAAAAGTTTATACAGGTAAAGCAAAAGCCCACGTCCGCCACGGTGGCGGCTGGCTTCTTATATTTTGAAAACTGTTAAAGACGGATGTTAATTACAAAAAGATTCATTAAAATATACACATGTTTTATTCCTTTATTAGAAACATGAAGTAGAATAACAATACAATGTTGCTGTTTATTGTTAGGTACAGAAGTTATTTTATAATATAAATTTATAATTATATATAATTATATATAAAAAACCAGCCAACACGACAACTCTATCACTTTATTATTTTGACATTTTATGTTGCGCTTGGAAAAAAGGGGCGGTGTGACAATTAATATAGGTTTTTATAGGCGTTATAATAGAGATAAAACAGACAAAGCATAGTATGCATTTATTAAGGAATATTATGTAATTAAATACATTAAAAATTTAAAAATATTAATTGGTTTTATTTTTTAGTGATTAGGAAAAAATTTCACACAAAATTTTAATTTTTTTCACTATAGTAGGATAATTTTGATTATAATAAAATTAAAACATATATAATATAACAATTAATATAAATATAAAAATCTCATAGAGGACACGGTCAATTAGTCAGGGACCATGTTATAAAATATTATATAAATTATGGATTCAAATTTCAAATTCCCTACATCAATCATCAAATAAAACAAATAAAATATTTTATCTATATTATAATTTTTAATTTAAAATGTTTAATTTAAGATCAAATTATAAAATCATTCACTGATTAATATTTTTATTTATTTATTATCTTTGAACATGAATGGAATGATAGGATAGGTTCGGAAAAAATGTTTTATATATTAATCAAACTATAAAATCATTCCCTAATTAATATTTTTATTTATTTATGATCTTTGAACATGGATGGAATGATAAAATATGTTCAAAAATTATGGAATATATTACCAAACCTCTTCATTTAAATAGACAATTATTATGTTTAATTTATTATCTTTTCAAAATATTTAATTTATAAACAAGATTTAGAATTTGTTGATGTAACCAATACAAATTATATAGGAAATTAATATTTGAATTTTATTTGAGTAACAAAAAGAGATCCTTGTTTTGAAATTATGCTGAGAAATTTTTTTGTTTAGTGTAACTTGTTATCTTTTATATTATAGATAAAAAAATTGTTACTAAAATAACATTTTAATTATTTTGTTTTCTTTCACTATAATAATGCATTATATTTTTAGTAATTTTATAAATCGTTTGATTTAAAACATTCATTAATACAAATTATTATTTGAAATATAAATAATGTTATTATTGTGATGAACAAATGCTGATTCAACTAAATAAATAAATTAATAAATAAATAAATAAATATATATATATATAACTTATATAATGAATTTGTCGAAGTGTTTAACATGTAGATGTAATGTGAAAACTTAGTCAATTTCCCTTCCAAACATGATGACGTTGATCATTAAAGTTGTGCATTCAACAAAAATCTTTTTAACATTGATTGCATACTTAAAACCGCATGTGTCAAATTCCTTTCGTACCATTGAAGCAACAATTTTGTTGACAATATGTGAAACGAAAGAAAATGAATTTCCTCGATTAATGGGAGGTAAGAAGTTTTTTTCAAATTTGATTACAAATCAGGGCATTCAGTTAGTTAGGCATGGGGTTAGTGATGGGTATTAGATGGTCCATCAATATTTTGCATACGATAAGATCTATGCTCTCTTGCCAACAACATGATACCTTTTTTTTTGTTAGTTTATCTTTTTTTGGAAACACTCTTGAAGAATGATATAATGCTATCTTCAGAAGAATGATATAATGTTGTCTTCAGATAATACTTGGGACTTGCTGACGATAGTAGTTTTTTGGTTTTATGGGAGACTAGATATTTTCGAAATCCATCATTTTATTTTGGTCAATTGGTAGTATACTTGGTCTTCTTTGTGACAATGTACTCTTTTTTTCTTGTTAATGAAAAGACGATTATTTTTTTTAGGGGAAAAAAATGCCAATCCTCACCGGGAGACCGTGACACAAACGTGTCACTACACGGACGCTGTCGAGTTTCGAGATGGAAGGTCCACATAGTTGGCTTCAGGAATTAAATTTGACGCCTGTTTACTTGGTTTTCTCTTTTTTGGTGTAAAATACAGTTGATTTTAAATTAAACACGTCAACTGGTAAATAATTGAGGAAAACGTCAAATTGACGGCCATAGGAAAATATCAAAAGTTATATA
>APFE030682359.1:6638-17070 GCA_000404065.3 Pinus taeda
TAAATTTTAAATAAATTTATTTAAATAAAAATTTGAAAAAAGTGTCACACATCACTTTTAAAAAACTTGAGTCATTCCCCAATTTGTTGTGATGCTTACTTTACACATCCATACCAGGACAATTATATATATGTAAATAAATATATAAGCCAAGTCATATTTGTATATCCTTATACCACCATGTATGAAGACTTCACAACAAAATATTAGCAAATAAAAAATGTTTAAAAAAGAAAAGACCTAAATCAAAAGACCATCAACTAATTCATGAGAGATAATAACCTCATCATGAAGAGACAACCTCCTTGGAAAGGGCACCTTCCTTTGTGTTGAGCTCCCTACATATATGAGAAAAAGAGGTCCATTTAAAACTCTCATTATGATTCTAGATTTGGCTCAACGGAGATTGAAGGTGAAGATTCTCAACTTTAAATGCCCACTCAATAAAAATTTTAGAATCCCTAAGAATCTGCAATTTTGTTAAACCAAGATGTTTAGCATCCATAAGGTAGTAAATTCCACGATCATATTTGAACCAAAATTAGGAGCATAAGGGAGATGAAAGAAATGAGAGGAATTTAGATGAAGAACAACTTTGACTCCATACCAAGGAGGATGGTCTTAACTGGTCCCATAAAAAAAAACCCCAGGGAATTTTGTAGTCCGGAGATGGCATAATGGGATTGCATGATTTAGCTCACTTGGGTTTTCATTTATATTCTCTAGTTAGCTTCACAATCATATTGGAGACAGCTTCCATTGGGATTGATCTATTGTAGAAAGTATAGAGGTTAGGATCCCACCAAATAAAGTACGTGAAGAAAAAGGGGAGAGACAAAGAAAATCATAGAAGCCTTGAAGAGTTAGCTTTTGATGCAATCTTCTAGACTAGGACTATTCCAAACTACTTTGGGACCAAATTTTTGAACTATAGAAATCTAAACATGATCAGAGAAAGGACAAGAGACAACTAGGTGGAAAATTGATTTTGTCTCACTTTTGCATAACACACACCTATTTGGGTTGAACTAACCACTCTTCAATCCATTATCCTAGGTGAGAAATTTATTGCTTAGAGCTAACCACAACATAATCCAAGTTCCTGAAGGGGAGTGCGGATCTTCCATACTCGACCCACAACAAATATTTTCTCCCTAAAAAGAATCTCCATCTTCTCTCTTATAACCATGCTTTGCCATGAAGTTTCTAAATGATGGACTTTAGAAGCATAGAGTGTATTCACTAACTTCATCCAACCTAATAAAACCAAAAAAAAGTATGCCAACATAGAAAGACCATTCATCAACCATACAACCCTTTGAGAACCAAATATGTTGTAGATAGAAAACCACCTCTATCGATCTTAGCATGAATAGGGGATTGAATGTCCCAGAGCATGTATAAACCCATATTGTACAATATAGTGATGAGTTCATAAGAAAATTTAAAAATTTTCATCGATGTCAAGCCACGGGTCTTCACCAAGCCAAACCTTTTTTCCTCTCCCAATATGTGAAAAATCCAAGAACCAACCAAAGTGAAAGCATCCCCAAAGGATTTTTAAATGATGGAACTATTCTTAACATAATTTTGAGTAAAGGCAGAATTATTCTTCAATAGAGAGACCACCCATATATTTTGTGGTAATCACACGACCCCAAATCAATCTAATATAAGTTAAGTCTCCAAATATTTTTGGGTTTGAGCACTTGATTGAAAATATGAATATTTTCATTCCTTAATAACCCAAGCACTTGGGTTGATCAATCAAAGAAAACCTTACCAAAGGAATGCCATCTGATATCCAAAGAAAATTAAAGCTAGTTTTTTGAAGTTTTGTAAGGATTCCTTTTAGAACCTTAGTTATTGAAGTCTAACAAATTGGGATTCTTTCTAACACCACTTTTAAATGGACCAAATGACCATCTCTTGACAACCATTGATTTAACCAAAAGGAAATTCAAGCTTAGACTTCTTTATATAACCAAATACAGTCCTCAAAGGAGCAAGTTTTGGGCTTCAAAATAAAACCTAGATACTTCATCCCTTCATTTGGATGCTTACATGGAAAAGAGAGTGTTGAATCTAGCTAATTTTGCAAATCTTCTTAGGGAAAATTATAAAGGAAGCAATATTTAACCAAATTGATTTCCATCTTTGTAGTTGAACAATATATATCCCAAATTTTCTTTAAAGCAACAAATTCTTAAGGTGAGCTTGCACTGAATAGAAGAATGTCATCAATGAAAAAAATATGTGAAATATCTTTAGAAGATGAAACTTTTACACCCTTTAATTCTCCTTTTAATCTGCCATCATTCATAATATTAACCTTTCAGCGACCACGAGAAATAAGAAAGGAGACAAAGGACCACCCTATCTCAATCCTTTGGAAGGGTGAAATAATTTGGGAGGACTGGAAATAATTATAGAGGATGCAATAGAGATAAAATAGATAATTCGCTTTACCATCGAGAGGTGCATTCCCATTTGAATTAGGACAAGGAATATTGTAACCCCCCTCCCACATTTACATAATTTCATCAGTCTACCGGGGTGAACATGAGACAGAGAGATACTATCGCATGAACCGACCTCCTAGGTCGCATTAAGGAAGTGGGGTTGACTACTAACGACAAAATGACATCTCACAACATCAAACAAGGACTACAGGAAACTCAGAGGCTAAGAAACCATCCCAGGTGGCCAAACCTTGAGCTGGACCCCTCTGTTTCTGCCTTGGGCCCTCAACCGCACCCACAACAAGGCCTCCATGTGGTTGGAAGCCTCCAACTACATGCACAAGCCTACATCCATACAGTTGCAACCCATAATTTCCAATTAGGAGCATGCAGTCCCATATTCTGAGCCTAAATTCTAGGTCAGCCTCTAGGCCACTACCCAAAACTTCTTGTAATTTCTCAAATGCATAAATTGCATGAAAACAACTATAAACATTCAAACTTGAGTTAGGGACTTGATCTAACAAGTTCTAACAATGCCAATCATTTCGTCAAACATATTGAGAGCATGTAATCTACACATCATGAATGCATATTTTAACATAGGGGTCAGATACTTCTCTTAGAATCATCAAGAAGGTCTAATGCCCTCTCATAATAGTTGTAATAACACTTATTAACTAATGAATTCATTAACCATTCATCCACAAACCAAACATATGAAGAGCCATAACTAGAACTTGTCATGAAACCATGCTTATAACTAGCATATAACCAGAATAATAACCATGAACAACCATCAAAACCACATATTAAAAAGTACAATTACTTATAAAATACAAGAGAAATAGAGCTCTTATTAACATATGCAAAAGCAAACCAAATCAGGGACTTCCACATACCACCCGGTCATAGATTAAGTTGAACAAATTTTTTCTTTCAGCCAATCACCCATGTGTGATATTCCAAGCATGAATGTGGGACTCAAGACAAAAACAACCATGGCTTCCCAGAGATTAAACCACCTCCACCCTCAAGTTTTACCGTACTCTTGCCAAAACTGGTCAAGGGATTCCTAGGCCCAAAAAAAACACATAAACAACTAGGCTTTACCACAATCTCACCAAAAACGGTCAAGGGATTAGCAGGTCCAAAACACGCTTAGATGCCTTAAAATTTCTTCACTAATACCTTGAGGAATTTACTCGTCTCCACCCTCAGGATTTACCACAATCCCGCCAAAACCGATCACGAGATTCCTAAGCCCTTGGGAATTTTCTTGAGACCACCTCACCCAGTTCCAAAACCACCTAGAAATTCAAATCTCAACCAAATGAAGAACCCCATCACACCATGGCTATCTAGAAATATAAAGGAAAGGTTGAAACCACTGTCACACCTAGAAATATCCATGCCAATGACAACAAGAGAACCAAATACACACATGCATGTACTATGCATGCACAAACTAGCTAGGAAATCATGCAACCTATTACCTACAATTATTCCAGTTGAAGCTTCTTGATCCAACTTTTCCTTGCTTGTCCCTTGTTTTCCTTTGTTTTCTTGTCCTTACTTTGCCTTTCATTCTCCAATGCTAGAGTGATCCAAGAATGCTCTAAGTGTGCAATAGTATGAGAGAATAGAGAGAGCTTCAAGCTAAAATTGACAAAAGGTTGTGAACTTATCCTCAAAAGCCTTTTTATCATTGAGGCCTCTATTTTCTTCAATTTTCACTATTTTTCCTTCAATTTCTTCCTCATGCAATTATGTGATCTATCGCTTTCCTTTTCTCCTATTTTCCTTTATTTTGATATATAAAATATCAAATTAATGCCTCTTTGCCTTTCCAAAGCCTTTGCCAATGCCTTTGCCAATTTTCTTAGCCATAATAAACCAAATGAACACCCACTAGAATGTTTTGCCCAACATTCAGCTTGGAATACGTGTCCCATGACCTTGGTCTTATTTTTCCTTTATTAACTTTATTACATGAATTTTTAACCCAGTGATGTTATAGACCCCTCCCCCTTATGAGAACATTGTCCCCGATGTTCTATGACAAGAAAACCATTTAAAACCAAAACATACTACCCATGGAGCTTTATAACATAGCTCGATGCAGTATTTATAACGAACAACCTTCTAAAAATAAAAACCACATCATAAACATGACAACATAACAACCATACTATTTATTGGAGCTTTATAACACATCTCATTGTGGTATTTATAATAACACCCATACATAAATATGGACATATACCAAAAATCATTCTCATCAACCGGAAAACAATGAAGGACACATAGCTTGCATTTGATCAACCATATCCCACATAGCTTCATGGGGACCAAAGAGTTTCCACTACACTTTAACTTGTTCAACTGCTCAGTTTCAGAGCATGAGTTATTTCCGTTGCAATATGCACTAAGGTTCCAATTGGAATTCTCCTTCTGGCTCCACCTACAATACAAACCAGGAAATCACATGATCAACATCCTTTACATACTTATTAAGAAATGAAACATGGAAAACATCATGGAATTTCTTATACATAAACTACCGTGGATATTCCACTAGACAATTCGTCACAACAGATTTGATAATGTTATATTAAAATATCTGAGATTCTACACTATTACAATTTTATTTAATTTCTAGATCTATAGATTTTACTGTAATTAGTGTATGCATGCGAATATAAATTATGTCTAAAAGTATAGAATGAATAAAACAAGCACACACACACACATAAGACATAAGATATGCTCTCTAGGAAACCCTTTCGGGAGAAAATATAGCTGGAAGGCGAGGTTGCTTCGCTCTCTTTCTTTGTCTGGAAATATGGCTGCAGATACAAAGAGGTAATGTATGTGGCTCATGGGCTGCTAGAGTGCACACATCCTCTCTATGTGCTCTACCTCCTATCTCTCCTAGCTACCTTTTCTTAACTATGGAACAAAATGCTCTGGAAAGAATGGAATGCCTCTTCCTCCTAGTGGCCTCGTTATAACACAGTATAATAGCCTACTAGTGGTTAAGTTTGACTACATCAAATTTTAATTAGAGTTACAAATTAGACTCTTCTAGATTCTTTTACATCAAAAACACGTGGCTAGCCCCCTTTCCTTGAATAATGGGGGCTAATGCGGCATCCTCCCAAACTATAGGTGTGAAAACAGGAAGGTCAACTTCTGAGTGGCATAACTTTTGCATATAGACTCCGATTGACACAATTCTTGCATTGTTGGAAAGATTTATGTGTGTATAATAACACGAAAAGGTGTTTCACTTAAGAAACAAATTTTTACCCCCCAAAAATGTTGTTTGATGCCTCGCAACGCTCTTTGAAGGTTTCAGACCTCTTTTTGCCAAATTGGGTCCCGCCAGTAAAAATGGTCCCAGGAGATGGTTCCTCCACTTTTTCCACTCCAAATGCATAGATATGGATGAAAAACAATATAATGATCCAATTCGGATCACTTTCACTATTGAAGGTAGTGCAATTCTGTAGGCCATTGGTCCAATTCTCTCAAGGATCTCGAAAGGCCCACAATACTGAGGTGCCAACTTGGCACATGACTTAATACTCAAGGAGCTCCTCTTGGGCTTGATGCGCAAGTACACATGATCCCCAACCTAAAAATCCTTAAATTCCTTGTGTTGATCTGCATAACTCTTATATCTATCATGTGATGCCTTTAGATTCTTCTTGATAATCTACATTTCATGTTCCATTTATGCCAACATGTTCGGTCCTATAAGTACCTCGTTCACTAGATCACTCCAATTGATAGGAGTATTACAACTCTTCCCATAAATTTCCTTAAAAGGACTCATCCTCAGTGACACCTAATACCCATTATTGTAAGAAAACTCAACTAGTGGAAGATACTCCTCCTACTTCCACTATTGGTACATAACATACATTCGCAACATGTCTTCCATAATATTATTGACCTTCTCTGTCTGTCCATCTATCTGTGGATGATAAGTTGTACTAAAGTCCAACTCTATACTCAAACCTACAAATAACTCCTTCTGAAACCTAGAAGTGAACTTAACATATTTGTCTGACACAATATTCCTAAGACTACCATGATATCTTACTATCTCCTTGATGAAGACCTGAGCTACCTCACTAGTTGAATAAGTAGACTTAACCACTATGAAGTGAGATACCTTAGTCAACTTGTCAACCACAACCATGATGGAATCATGTTGTCTAGATTCTCTCGGAAAAACTATAATGAAATCCATGGAAATGACCTCCCATTTCCATTCTGAAATTGGAATCAACTCTAGTAAACTACTTGGATGCGTGCACTTTGCCTTTACCTGTTGAAAATCCAAACACGTTGCGACAATCTCAGCTACTGCTTTCTTCAAATTCGGCCAATAGTAGAATTTCTTCACAAATGTTAATGTCTTATGATATCCCGAATGACATGAATATGACTTAACATGAAATTCCCTTAAGATAAGCTTCTTGAGCTCACTATTGTCTGACATGTAGATCTTGTCTCTAAACCTCACCAAACCTTCTGCTGCGAGATGATAGTGAACATTATGTTCACCTATACCCTGATATTATATCCATGTACCTGTCATCCTGTTATCCTTCCTATAACATCCACTCATGTAAATCTGTCCCATAAAAATTCAAAATTTTTATGTGATTTACATGTACTCTTCCGCTAAGAGAATCTGCAACCCTATTCTCCTTACCCTTAATGTACTTGATCGTGAAGTCAAACTCGCTAAGTAAAACCAACCACCTAGCTTTCCTGGCATTCAGATTTGGTCGATCAAACAAGTATCTCAACCCATTGTGATCACTCATCAACACAAGCCTCTTGCCAAGAAGATAGTGCCTCTACATCTTAAATGCATGAATGGTCATAGTCAATTCAAGATCATGCATCACATATTTATAATCATGCTCATTTAGTTTCCTTGACTCATAGCATACCACCTATCCCTCTTGCATCAAGACTCCACCAAGTCCTCTCTTGCAAGATTGTATACATACCACAAACTCTTTATCTGGATCTTCAATCATTAGAACTAGAGAATTTGTAAGAAATTGCTTCAACTACTCAAAATTAGCTACACATTTCTCTGTCCATTCAAATTTATTTCTCTTTCGTTGCAAATATGTGATAGGATAGGCAATCCATGAGAAGTTCCTAATGAACCTCTTGTAGTAACTTGCTAACCCTTGAATGATCTGACCTCATCCACATTTCTAGGAGCTTCCCATTCCATGATAGCTATGATTTTTTTTATTCCATTGTTATGCCTTCCTTGGAAACCACATGCCCCAAGTGATGTACCTCAGACTGAAAGAAACTACATTTACTAAGCTTGGCACACAACTAATTCTCTCTCAATGTCATTAACACTATTGCTAAGTGTTCAACATGCTCTTCCTCATTCTTATAATATATCAATATATCATCAATGAATGCAATCACAAATTTTTATGAACCATCTCACAAAAATATAGAAAAGATAGATCAACTACTTCAAAATCAACCTCTTTGAGGGGGAAACCTCCTTTACATTACACAAATGAACAATCCTTGGATGATACAAATGACTAAACATCCTTTCTATATATAGGAGTCTAAGGGGTCATAATATAATCAAAGCCGACATAACAATAATAATATAAGGACACAACAATAACAATAGTGGGCTTCTATGGGGCACACTAATAAGAATATGGGGACAATAGGGGCACAATAATAACAATAAGGGCTACAATGACAATACTAATGGGGGAATCACTAGTATTATAGGCACCTAACATGCCCCTCTCCTTCAAAAAAGTGTTGTCGTCAACGCTTGAGTAGTTTTGGATGCTTCTGTATAAAATTCTCATCCTCCTATGTGGAATCTTCATCGAGTAATTTCTTCCACTTGATGAGATATTCCGAAATTGATCAATTTCATAGCTTTCGAGTTCTTGTTTCTATGATTGCTTCAGGTTCCAATATGAATTTTCCTTCCTCGTCAAGTTCTGATGATATTGTTTGAACTGGGAGCTTGTCACCTATAGCCTTCTTTAAACATGAAAC
Source organism: Pinus taeda (assembly GCA_000404065.3). Taxonomy (NCBI): domain Eukaryota; kingdom Viridiplantae; phylum Streptophyta; class Pinopsida; order Pinales; family Pinaceae; genus Pinus; species Pinus taeda. The sequence continues at coordinate 15,185 of APFE030682359.1, forward strand.
ATGGAAAACTGGGTGCACTCGGGAAGCTGCAGGAAGCTCCAATTTGTATGCCATAGTACCAATCTTTTGCAACACCTTGTATGGACCATAATAATTTGGTGATAATTTATCATCCTTCTTAACTTTCTTGAGGGACGTTTGTTTATATGATTGTAGCTGTAGGAATACCCAATCACATACATCAAAACTTCTTTCATTGCAATGTTGATTTGCTTGTTGTTTCATTATATTCTGCGCCAAAATGAGATTATCCTTTAAGAGTTGGATAACTTGTCATTGATGCTCGATTTGATCTTCCATTGCTTCAACCTTAGAATTTTCTCTTAAATATGATGTGATGGATGGTGGATGATATCCATAAAGTGCCATAAATGGGGTCATTTTTGCTGCAGTATGGAAGGAAGTGTTATACCACCATTTAGCCAGAGGCAACCATTTGACCCATTGTGTCTGTTTATCAAAGACAAAGCAATGAAGATATCCTTCGAAACATTTGTTTACTATTTCAGTTTTCCCATCAAATTGAGGATGATAAGATGAGCTATGAGCTAACTGAGTACCGAGACAAGAAAATAATTATGTCCAAAAATTTCTAGTGAAAATGAGATCGTTGTAGCTTTTGAATTGTTTCCATAACTGCAGTGGAAACTGTACTCGCTTTAAATTAATGAGATAATGCACAAAAGTGTGCATACTTGGTAAGTTTGTCAACTACCACCATGATGACACTCTTTCCTTTGGATTCGGGTAAACCTATGATAAAATCCATTGAAACCTCCTCCCAACGTTGGCTTGGAATGGATAAAGGTTGTAATAGACTTGGGGTCTTAATTGTTTCAACTTTATTTTTTTGGCAAACCAAACATTTCGCCACAAATTTTTGAATATCCAATTTAAGGCCAACCCAAAAAAATTCCTTCTTAACCCTTTGGTAAGTTTTTAAAAATCCTGAGTGCCCTCCCAAGGAAGAAGTGTGCAATTCCATAAGAATTCTTTTTTTGAGTTGGGAATTCTTACATATGTATAAGAAATATTTGTACCATAACGAATCATTTTTTCAGCTAAATGTTTCATATGTACTGGGATCTTGTTGTAAATTTTGAATGAGTGCCCACACTTCTTCGTCATTCTTCCATTCATCCCTTGCTTCGTTTATCCAACCTAGTTGGATAATAGAAATGGCGCAAATCAATGCTTCCACATCCTCATCCTTTCTTGAGAGGGCATCTGCCACAAAATTTTGCTTCCCTTTTTTGTATATGGTTTCAAAGTCATAACCCAACATCTTTATGACCCATTTTTGTATCTCTTTTTAAGATAATCTTTGTTCTAAAAAGTATTTAAGACTATCATGATCCATTTTTACCTTGAAGTGTCTTCCCATTAGGTAGGGTCACCATTTCTTAAGTGCATGTAGTATTGCCAACATTTCCTTCTCATAAATAGCTTTGTGTAAATACTTTCCTCTGATTGGATGACTTTCTAAAGAAATGGGTCTTTCTTCTTGCATGAAAACACCACCAATTCCATTTCTTGAGGCATCACATTCCACAATAAAGGTTTTTGTGAAGTTCGGTGTAGCTAAGATTGGTGCTTGGAACATTGCCTCTCTATGATGTTGAAAGGCCTTTGTTTCTTCTGGAGTCCATGAAAATGAATCTTTCTTTAATAATGTTGTTAGAGGTGCTTCTATTCTCCCATAATTCTTAACAAACTTGCGATAATACCCTGTCAACCTGAGAAATCTTCACAGATGCTTTATGGATGTGGGGATTGTCCATTCTGTTAGAGTCGGTCTAGTAGCCCTCCATCAGCGATCAAAACTCTTTGCATTTGCATAAGTAGGTGTCTCATCAGTGTCATCTCACTGCATTCCATTAGGCATG